>JASAMZ010003813.1:0-59005 GCA_030248115.1 Linhomoeus sp. GSCO2_2
AGACTGGCTAGACGGCTAGATCGGGTTGAGCGCGTAAGCGCTCAAATCAATTTGTTCGGCTGGGGGCCAGTGCGCCCCCGGGGACTAGGGGTTAGTACTACGTCATATAGGTAGACTTAACCGATCGGGCTGAAATTTTCACCATAGTTGTTCATAGTAACAAGAAGTATTGTGCTAAAATTTCAGCCGAATCGGTTGAGTGGTTCCCGAGATATTAAACAAAAACTGTCGAAAAATTCAGCGATCTTCTCCACATCGCAAGGTTTTCGGCCTCGTTCTCGCGAACCGTTGAAGCTAGGGCAGTGGTTTATGGCGCGTTAGAACCGCCCACTAACCGCATTTATTATGTTAGAAAATCACAGAGATCGGTTAAGTATTGCGGTCGTAGGCCCCGATCAAAAAAGTGGCCGAAATTTTGGCTAAGTCCCACTCAAGACGGCCGAGCTCTACTGGTGCAGGCTGGAGCGCCAATCGAAGTGATCCGGTCTAGACCACCATAGGGTGAATAAATGTGTAAAACATTTCATCTTTCTAAGTCATCCCAGTAAAAAGTTACGCGGTGACAAAAGTCCGGCCGAGTACGGATCTGGGGCCTGCCTCAAGACGGCCGAGCTCTGGTGGTGCACGCTGGGGTCAGTCGATGTAATCTACCAAAGAGCACTAAAGGGCGAACTAAAGTGTAAAACATTTCATCTTTCAAAGTCGTCTCACTAAAAAGTTATGCGGTGGCAAAAGTCGCTTCGAGTCCGGATCCGGGGCTCGGCCCAAGACGGCCGAGCTCTACTGGCGCAGGCTGGGGCGCCAATCGAACTGATCCGGTCAAGCCTACCATAAGGTGAATAGCCATGCAAAATTTTAGCTTTCTAGGTCACCCCAGTAGAAAGATATGCGGTGACAAAGGTCATGCCAAGCACGAATTTTTGGGTCCCGGACCGAAATTTTCAAAATTGAGTTTACAGTTGTTTCTGGGGTTTTCGACGACGCTGAACACGAATCCGGTGTTTGTTTCGGGATTCGGGGTGCCATTTGCCGATTTCAGTGCCCGGTTGGTCAATTTTGGGTCCTGGGGTCAAATTCTGAAAATCAGGTTTACAGTTGTCTCTGGGGTTTTCGAGGACACAGAACACGAATCCGGTGTTTATTTCGGGATTCGGGCTGCCATTTGCCTGCTTTCGGCGCCCGGTGGGTCAAATTTTGGGTCCTGGGACCGAGTTTTCAAAATTGAGTTGACAGTTGTTTCCGGGGTTTCCGAGGACGCAGAACGAATCTGGTGTTAGTTTTGCGATTTAGGTTTCGTTTACCGGATTTTACCTGAAATTCGTAGTCGACGTCAAACTTTCCACACGTGTCGGTGCCGCAACCCCCGTGGCCAGACCTGTCCATGCATCAAACCTCCTGTGGCGTGGCCAGACCTGTCTGTGCATCCAACCTCCTGTGGCCAGACCTGTCTGTGTCCCCACACCTACAACAGCAATACTTTCAAAGCAGACCTGTTTATGTCGCCTCTCAACAAACCTGCTCTGCGCCCCCCCCCCCCCCCCCCAAGGTGTCCACTCTGTGGACATGGACAGGGTGTGTATTTCAGGAAAGTTCCCCCCTACTGGGGGGTAAGGACAGGTGAATTTGTTCGCCCTAAAGAAGACTGATGATGAACAGGCTGTGTATCTCAGATGACTTCGGGCCCTCTACTACACGAACAAATTCAGTGTGCTCTGTATATGGGTGCCCAACTCTCACCAAATTATGGGTCTCTTTGTTCGTCGTTTGTGTGTGTACTGCAAAGCGCTTGCCCAGCATTAGTGCAGAATGTGCATTTACCAACGTTAATACCTCCAGAAGCTCTGTTAGCATGTGAAGCCCTCTGCTTGCGTGCATGGTTGAGCGGTCAAAGTGGGGGTTAGAGCATGGGGTCCGCCACCCTCGCGTTGCGCTGAGTGCAGACATTGTGTTGTGTGAGATGCGGTGGCAGGCACTGAAGCACACACGTTTTGATAGTGGTAGATGGCGTACTCCGCATGTACGTTGTGCGCACGTGATAAGCGCCGTGCGCGTGAACAGAGCACGCTGAATTTGTTCGTGTAGTAGAGGGCCCGAAGTCATCTGAGATACACAGCCTGTTCATCATCAGTCTTCTTTAGGGCGAACAAATTCACCTGTCCTTACCCCCCAGTAGGGGGGAACTTTCCTGAAATTTGAAATTGTGCGTAGGACAATGAGATATGACACAACAAAGAAATAAATAGGTAGGTGGGCCAGATAAAAGCGCACCCCTGTCCATGCCCCTCCTCTCTTCTGAGAGGAAGAGCAGGGGCAAGGGTGTGGTTTTCTTTGGCTCATCTTGCAAAGCGCTAGAACATGAAGCTATGCACAAGAAAACGAAGCTGAGCAATGGAAACAGAAAAAAATTGATCATTCAAAAGAGAATACACAACACAAGAAAAGAACGCTTTGCATTGGAAATGTAGGATATGCATCGGAAACGGAAGATATGCATCACAAACAGAAATATGCAACGGAAGGAAGGAACAGACTGGCTAGACGGCTAGATTGTGGCAACAGCCTGCCTACAAGGAGGAACTTTGTCAGAGTGAGTTACAGCTGATAATTTTCAATCAAGTTGTGGTGGTTAAAATTTCGTTTCACTTGCAGATGTCATGAGCCTCACACAAAGCAAGCAGTGGGTTTTGGATTGTCTTCTCGACTACTGCCATTCCATGTAACCTGTTGATGGGGCACAATGGGAATGGCACTTCATGTGAGTGGCTGTTAAGCATTGCATTCATCAGATTGCCACTCTTTATTATTGTACGTTTTCTCAAACATTATCACATTTTCATTCAGAGCCATCCCTAGCTGATGGCAGAGCACAGGCTGATTTCAATGATAGCCTGAAGTCATTGCTGCTGCTGTCGGATGGCTCCAAAACCCAATCAAACAGGTTTGACTCGTACTACTACAGGGTGGGCCAAAAAAAGTGAGACCCCTAACTTTGCGGCCGCCGTTCTCAAGCATGACTGCACCGATTGACTTCAAATTTGGTGACAACACACTACAGAGTGTTTTTGATCGTCGGTACAAATTTCAACCAATTCTGTGCGTCTCACGCCAAATGGCAGCTACGCGCGCAACACCATGCCGAAAATTGGGTGCGGACGGCGAAGAGGAGGATGGCGGCAAATTCTGAGATCATAGATTCGGGCTGTTCGATGGGGCCGCCACCCTGGTCGACCACTTGCTGCAAGCGGGGGCCGAAACCGGTAGATCGAATTGTCCGTTAAACTCATAACTCTTGCACAATCACATCCTTCAGATGCCACACGCTGGTAATGGGGTGACGGTAGACATCCGTAGACTCCACAGTGTATTCGTTATCTCTGAGATTTTTTGACAGTGTAATGTTTGATAGTCACACGTTGTCCCACACCGTCTAACGAACTGCATTCCGATCACTATCTTACGGATGACGACTCACATGGCCATCCTCCTCTTCGCCGTCCGCACCCAATTTTCGGCATGGTGTTACGCGCGTAGCTGCCATTTGGCGTGAGATGCACTGAATTGTTTGAAATTTGTACCGACGATCAACAACACTCTGTAGTGTGTTGTCACCAAATTTGAAGTCAATCGGCGCAGTCATGCTTGAGAACGGCGGCCGCAAAGTTAGGGGTCTCACTTTTTTTGGCCCACCCTGTAGTTTTTGCTAGGGTTTTATGTTCGGAACTAACTTGAGAATACTTCCAGGGCCAACTGGCAGGGCGCGGGCTAAAGTAACTCAGAGCCTCTGTCATTGCTGCTGCCGGTTGGACAATGAGCTACCCACTGCTACTAGGTTGGTAATTGTTTCGTTCTTTTCCTCTTACTGTCTGACTACTTTTGAACGACGCAGGTGAAGTCGGCGTCGTCTACTCTACCAGCTGACAAGACATCTAGAAAGTGTTGTCACCCCATCAAGAACGCCTAGCAGGCTGTTGCCCAAGTTGTGTGCCAGCCATTCTATAAGGTGCGTAGACAATGTTTCTATCTATAGTAATTATGTAATATACTGTTGCACCAGACAATGTAAATTCATGAATGTAAGCTACTGTATGCACTACATTTCGCAACAAACAGTTCTCTGACAGTAATATACAGTTAATTTAATCTCACCTTCACTTCTTTGTACATTATAGCGTCGTGGTTGCTGGCCCCTCTTCATACCTCGTCTAGCCGTTCCAGCGCCACTGTCAACTACTGCGCTACAGTGAAACGACCGCAATATGTAGATTGTTGTTCGTCAGTTCGTGTATGAGCGATTCGTGATGACGTTTACCCCGTGCGTGATACTATTTCACTCAGTTGCGTCTTGCAGTTGCTGAATTTCGCTTTCTTGGAATGCAATTATCTTGATAAACCTTATCTCCACGACAAATAGCAAAGCAACACGCGAAACTACAGTCAACAATAATAAACAAGTGGAAACGGTATACGAGCGCATCTTAGCTAAGTGGAAGAATAAGCAGGTAATTAACTCTCATTGATAAAACCAGTATCCGGGCGATTCTAATATTGCTAAGCAATAACAACTTGCAACGGAAGAACTCGTGAAGTGAAGCAAACAAGCTCTAAAAATCAAAATCCGGGCGAACTTAAGTCTTACATGCACAATATACTCACTTGAAGTAGGAGCTCGTGAAGCGGAGCAATACGGGCGATGAGCTCTCGCACTCTCTGCAGAAAGAACGCAACTCTGCAATGTCAGTCAGAATACAAACTCAACTTTTTAATACCGGAGCTTGTTTTGTAGAGATATGTACAACTAGGTGACAATTCAGGTTACCAAGAAACAGCAACCTTCAGAATCCGCTTGAGGACAAGCAGTGTCATGGCGTTTCCTAGCAGGCCAAAGGGCGTCACAACGTAGATGTCCATTAGTCTCAGACGTGCCCCAAATACTGCGGATGACGATCCCTCTGGCATCTCGCCAAACGCGGCATATCTGTGTACATTTGCTAACACGATGAGTACCATAATATTGCGCTGCCGTAGGACGCATGGTTAGTTCAAGTCAAATCTGCTTTCTACAAAATTGTATGGTAGATAATTCATTGCATTTGTTGTGTTATGCATCATGCAAACTCACTGGTCTTTAATCTGATGTGCAGTGGTCATTGCGGCGATGGCTGTCCAGCTGCTGAAGCACTGCGATCGGCTCACCCACGCGCAATGCATGTGCTTCTGAAGAATTGCAAATGGTTCGTTGTAGTTGCTGCCATTGCAAGTCTCGTTTCAAGTCATCACAACAAATGAAGAGGAGTTGTCAAGTGCTTTTGGGGGGTTCTAGGTACTGTAGCGACCACGACTTAAATTCGCCAGTGCTCAATGTACTTACATACATTACTTTCTCACATTGGGTCTTAGCTCGAATCCAAGCACCCAGGCCGGTGTCTGGTCTGCCTCCAGCAGAGGTATCCACGGGTATGATTTGGCAGGCACTTGGGCCCTCCATTTCCAGACGTCGTCACAATGATCGAGCGCTGACGTTTTGTTGCTCGAGTCGGCTGCCCACACCAAGCAGTTGAACATGGCACAGCGGTAGGAGTCCCAGTAGAGGATGCTGAGCAGACATGTGTTCATGCTTGTGTGCTGGGGAGAGAATAGTCTGGTTGAAAATAGTCTGGATTAGACTGGTTGCTGTTTGAATCAGGCCTAGGTACATAGTTCTAGCATGCATCGGTACAGTCCCTCTTCACTGTAAGTTGAAGAAGTTTAAATGTCGCTACCCATGCCCGTTCGGATAAATATGCGTGTGCCATGCAACGTCCACAAAGCGCGCGTTACCCAAAGCTGTCAGGAGTCCCTTGGGTCGCATTACCCTTGAGCTTCAAGTGTCCGGCCAGTGCTGCTGCATGGCGATGCACCCTAAATATTGTTCAGTGGTCAATAGGCTCAGTTCAGTTAGTTCTGTAGCTAATAGCGCATTGGAATTGACAACGATGTGACGATTAGTCCATCGCAAACTGTACAACCGTTCGTCCAGCTTGGACGGCTGCGCTTGGTCAGACGTTCCTGCGACACCAATCAACGCTGCCAGTAAAACTACAACTGAACCACGTTTCGAAACCATCACCGAGGAAGCAAACTCGTGCGCAACTGCTAAAGTAGTGCTCTTCGAACCGGAGCTGAACACTGAGCTGAGAACGTTCGCTTGCGTAGGATGGGCCGCAGTATCTAGGGACGCCATGCTCAACTCAAACCGTTCAAATGACAACTTGCGTTGCAACAACAAATGGCCGGGCTCCCATAAGCTTCTGGCTTATGTTCACGTGTTGGAGAATTGGTTAGCGAACCCTGTTGGAATGGGAAAGGACAGAGGTCGCCTTGAGGGAGGGTGGAAGTGTCAATCGTTGTGGCCGTTTATCGCGTGAAATTAACACTGGCTATTCGCAGAATTCCCTGAACTATTTGAAAGGTATACGGTATTAGCCGTGGGATAACGAAACAGTTCAGCGTGGGTCGATTCAACCAGGGAGGGACGCGACATTTGTTAAACCCACGTAATTTGGGTGCAACCACGAAGAGATGACGCCAGTTCCTTATGTAACTTATGCAAATTCTACAGTTTGCAACTAACGACTACGCGAAACGAAATGATCGCATCGCATGTACATACATAGGCAGGCTTACTTTCTTGTCACAACCACTATGTTGCTGATCCATTGATCACAACAGAGCAAGTAGGCAGATCCACAGTTTCGTCGGCTTTCAGATAACTGGCATTTTCACCGGCTGTAGTAGGTCAGCAAAAGCATTGTCGCCACCATCATCACGGTCAACCCGTAGGTGCCAAGGTTGTTGGCGATAGCTGAAACGGAACTAATATGTAGCTCAAAAACTGGCATGCACAACACCTGACATGACGCCTCATTTGCCAAGCACTATGATTTTCGGCAATAGTATTAGGCCTATTGTTGCACATTGTAGTTACAGTATCATGACGCATTCAAGAGGCGTTCACATCAATTCACCTTTGTTGTCGTCCCAAGGCACATCCAATTCAACCGTAATCGTTTCAATGACAAAGTTATCGACCGTGCCATTGCCATCGACAACTGCCAATGTCACTCGCGGGTTTCGTCCAAATAGAAGTGAGAGGTCTGGCTCTACTTTCCCTGCCTTCACAATGTATTCGGTCATTCCGCCATCTGACTCCACTGTGCCATTGGACTCGCTCGTCTTCTCAACTGTCACCGGCACATCTGAAGTCGCTCTGAGGGAGTAGCCTTCAGGCAGAAGGCCAACTTGGACCGAAAACTGGGTCCTTGCCATGTCAGCAGTGTTGTCCATCAGACGCATGGGCACCTTTGCAGGAATGAAGGTTTCATGGTGGACTCTCTCAGCAATCTGACCATCTGAAGTCTTGCCTCTCACGAGCACTGCGAATGGCTCATTTGGAATCACGACTTCAGTCACGTAGCCAAGCAGAGCGGTGCTGTAGTTCAGGTGATGAGACTGCAGCAGAGTGCTCTCTGTTTTCTGGCCAGCTGCAATCAACCGAGCTTCAGTTGCACGAAATCCTCTTCCTTTGGTCTCCACGTGCAGCAAGAGCCTTTCTCCACCGACTGGTCTACTATCAATATCGTGGAATATGGGATGCATGCTTTCTTCGTCAAGGCGCTGCCAGGTGACGTGCGCTTGAATCTTGGTTACTCCTTCAATAGCAACGCGAATGGGGAATTCTCCAGTGTTCCGAATGCTCCACTTGCCAGACGGGAAGTCATTCTCTTGAGTGACCTCCCATATTCCTCCTGCAGAAAACACTGGGACCATGGTGGTAACTGTTCCATTTGGGTCAGTCACTGTTATCGATGAATTTCGCATAGCCTCCAACCCGCTTGTCAGCCGACCCTTCAGGAATCTGACTGAGTCATCGATGTAGAACCAGTCGGCCTGACCTGGTGATAAAACTTTCGAGAACAGCTTGGCAGACTTTCTTCCTTGTGTAAAATCCAGCAAGCGTCTCGCCATGTCAAACTCCCTTCCTGAGCCAGGGTATGTGGCAACGGTTCCTCCAGAGCTTTCGGCCAATTGAAGATACTCAGCGGGAAGATCCACGTTTGAATTTGACTCGTCACCCTTCATAATAATGTGAACCGATTGGCCTTTCTCAGTCACGACTCTCTGGACCTCCTCCAGTAGTTGTTTGTCCTTCGCTCCAGAGGAGACGATGAGGAAGAGTGGAGAACCGACCGGCGCTGCCTCAGCTGCAGCTCTTAGTGCGTGAAGAGGGGCGTCATCTGATCCCAAGTCACCATCTTCACCACTGAAGAACTCTTGAATGATCTTCTGTACATCATCTGCGACATCAGTGGTCACAGCCTGATGGACCTTGGACTTCTGAAACTGGACCATGGAGAACTGGGGTTTCGATTTTGGATCTTGCGAAGCCTGAATTCTTTCGAAGTCCTCAACGAGTTTCTCAAAGTCATTCACGAGCTGCTCGATTGCCCCGTCGAAATCCTGCACAAACGACTTCAGGGGATTGCGTGGCTTGTAACTCATGGGAGATATGGCAGCCGTGTCGAACGCGAAGCCGATGCCTTTGGACCCGAAGCCCATCAGATGGAGAAAGTGGTCCTTTTTCTTGACGGAGGCCTTCACTTGCTCCATATCCTCAGCGACCTTCAGTAGCCACTCCACTGTGGCCCTTGCTGCAGCGTCAGCGGCTGGATAGTGCAGGTGCACGTGTGGGGAGAACAGGCCATCAGCGGCGTCCTTGTTGATGCCTCCGTGAGGGGACACCATCCGTGAATCGTCTCTGTAGCCCCCATGGCTACACTTGCCACTATCCGGCTGCTTGTGGTAGGCGTAGCCGCTCGTCAGCTTGGTTGTGGCCACATTCTTCCGGCAGTTGGGCTGCTCCTGACTGGAGAAGTACTGGTACTCTGCGTAGGGCTTGTGGTCTTCCCTTGAGGCCACGCAGTCTTCACAAGTCGAGTCAGTGCCATTGGCCAGAGGTGGAAACTGAACATCATGGGTTCCCAGATGTTCAAGGGTTGGCACTGGATCCGAATCTTCGTGCAGCTCCACCCAGTTGGAGTGACTGTAAAAATCCTGCAGCGTGTGCATGCACTGACCCATTTGCCAGCTGTAGAGCAATCGGGCACCACTCTGGGCCACGCTGTTCTTCAATTCGCGCACATTGGGATAGTCCAGCAACTGCGCACGTCTGTCGGCCAGAAGTTCGTTGCTTTCCTGGATTAATTCGTCATCGAAGTGATACAGGGGATTATCCCCTGTTGGAGGGAGGTCTGTGGACGCCGCAAACGCTGCAACACCTCTGACAGCCATGCAGTAGTTGTCGTTAGATAATTCCTTCTCGATCTCGGCGCAGCAATCGTCGATCTCAGCCAGAGGGAAGCTTCCATTCAATGTTCCAAACAGTGTGGCGCAAGTGTCAAAGGACTCGATTCCCAGCAGTCTCACAACGGCTCGATTGAGGGCTATTTTCGTCAGGTGGACGTGATCGAATCCAGGGGCGTCCCAGTCGTAACCACCCCAGTTGAACGCAAATGCACCGGACAACGCTGTAAGCCCAATGAGAATCACTGAAGTCTTCATGGCGCCAGCGTATCTGTAACAAGACGTAGATAATAGTAGACAAATTCAACGCACAGAACTGACAATGCGCAACTTTAAATGTACTTTGGCAGCGACAACGACCGCGACACCAAACTTCGAAACAGCACAACAACTCCCGCCACTCCTCGCTTTGAACTGAGTTCTTCTCTGCCTCTTTTGTGCGACGCTGCTCTTTTCATGCGCTCAATGCGCGCGCCGCATCGATTTGGTTGTTACACAACGCTTTGCCAGCGGCGCATAGACAGAGGGGAGGGGGAAGGGTGTGCACTTTGTTGATGCGTGGATGTCTGGATGTGTGCGTCAAACATTCATGTCGCGCAGGACGTCTGGAGTGAATAGAAGATGACAATTCCTGCACAGGCGCTGCTACGCAAGTACCAACTCGAACTCACTATTCTTCATTGCCGACCGACCTTTCTGGGACTGTATAAGTAAAACGAAGTGCATAAATGGACATGGAACCAGCCAAGCGGGATCTTAAAGATGACCCGATGGGCGACCATAGCTCGTTGCCATGCTGACCAATCTGTTTCCAAAGGCAGTTCACATTTGAAGCCGTCGAGTGTCGCGGATGCTTACGTACTCGCCTAGACCTAGACGTCTTGACATCTATGATCTGCAGCGCACAGCCTAAGTATGTACGTGACTCGATCGAGCCTGTAGCTCAAAGCGGCGTACTATTCTGACTCCGTCGCCGTCTTCTCAATCAAACTAGGGCTTGATCTTCAAAACCAAGTTATTTCGGTGGTGATGACGAGAAGACTGTATTGGTGCGCTGTCCGAGTGCTCGCGCACCAAGCCTTCTAGCTTCCTTGTGTCCTATTCAGGCGTGCTACCAAATCAAGAGGGCGCGCGTCACAATGTCATCTGAAGCTGAACAAACACAGTTGTATCCGTTATACGGCAGAGCACCCTCCTCCGTCAATCGATTCCTATGCACCAGACTATAGCACCCTACTGCGACGCAGCTAACGACCAGACAATCCGGATGTGGAAGCGCGTCAAACCTGCAAAACAATCTGGCTTAAATAGGCGATCGCCGAAGCTTCGTTAAATAAAGTCGACATTTGCATTCTGACTGACTGTGTCTGTAATGAGTTTCGATCTAAATTGCGGAAAGTGTGAGGATCCGCCGCCCGCCATTACTATTATACCCCTCACCTACCTTCCGCCCGCACTTCAAGCTCTCGTAAGGTGTCGCCTGCATGCAAACAAGTCGTTCAATCGGCCAGTACCAATCGAGTTCTAATCGTTCTGCCCAGACCCGGCCTTTGAACCATTATAAGTTCTTCAAGAAGCTGCCGAGATGAATTTGTCACTTCTGCCGGCGGTTTCACTTCTCGCCTTTTCGATCATTATTGGACGCAGCGAATCGAAAACGGTGCGTCTGCCCAGCGGCGCAACTTTGACCGGTCTCGACGTCGTCACCGGGCGAGGCAATAAGGCCAGTGTCTACCTTGGCATTCCCTACGCCCTGCCTCCCGTCGGCGCCCGGAGATTCGAGGTCTGCGGAGCAGGCTTACTATCAGTGTTGCCGCGAGTAACTTTTTAACTCGTAAAAAGTAAAAGTAACGAGTGAAGTAATGTAACTTTACTCTACTCGACCAGAATTTCACTATAAGATACTTTACCTTACTCGATTGAATTTCCAATTACTTTATGTTACCATTTAAAACTTCTTAAAACTTTTTACACTTTACAACTTTTACGCCTCTTTCTCTTTTCCTGAACATTCTATTGATTCTCTGTCGAAATTCAGAGTTAGACCTTTGTTTTAGTTAATTTGAAGACGTGTGTGCTGCCAAACCGACCATATTGTGTGATCTTTGAATGATATACTTACAGAATTATGTCGTTGCAAAGCATTCACGTGACGAATACAGGTGATGGCAGTGCCTACTATCCAAAACTACTTAAAACTTTTAAAAACTGTTTACTTTCTAAAATTTATTTACCTATGCCTGAAAATTAAAAAACGTTACTTTACTTTACTCGTTAAGATATTCTGAAAAGTTACTTACTTTACTTTACTTTTTACGAAAATCCAAAACTTCGTCAACACTGGTTACTATAGAAACAGAAACTTGTTCCAGTTTCAGTATCAATTAAATATACTGGAACTGAAACTGAATGGAAACTAAAATGGCCAGTTTTATATAAACAGAAACTAAAACTCCAGGCTCTATTAAAAGAAACTGAAACTGAAGTTTCAGTATTGGTGCAATGTTTAAATTAATAGTCTCCGTACACACTACTGAAACTAGCTTTAGTGTCAATTTCTGGACTTAATTTGACGTTTGCCTGTTGATGATGAGAAAATAGCCCTAAATCCACGTTATAATCAACAACTCTGCTGCGCATTGAGGCATGTACTCACAACATCCATGAGCAATTTAATATACAGGAACTCAGCATCAGTAACTGAAACTAAAACTTTTTGACTGAAACCGAAACTGAAGCAAAATTACTCTTGGTGTGAAGTCCTTTGCTTATCCCGCCATGAAACAGAGACCACAGCACTTTGTCTCGTCTTCTCAGAGGCCGGTGCCTGTCAATCTACGGCGCGATCGCTTAGCTCAAAGCTTCGGCCCTAAGTGCGTACAGCCTGGCGGGGGATCGGAGAACTGCCTCTATCTCGACGTTTACGTTCCGGAGAACGACAATGCCACGGTGGGAAGGGGGAAGGGGGGGGGGGGGGGCGTCAACGGCTGAGGGAGCGTTGTGCCATGTGCATATGGCATTTTAATCCAGCCCCCACCCCCATTCCCAGAATCAACTTTGGTGTCAGTTGTCTGTAAAGATTGGCTTATGATCTGTGGAAGTGTCACTGCGTCCGCAAGGTAGACAATCTACACTTACTTTGGATGTCGTGGAAGCTGCAAATACGAGACACCAGGTACAGGGGGGGGGGGGGGGGGGTATGTACATATGTGGCGTGGCCGGCTGTCGGCGTCTGCTCGATTCTGCGTTGAGCTCGCCTAATCGGTATAACTATCCTATATACTAAGCGGCATAGAGTCTGTTTGTTTGTTTGTCTGTCCGGCCATTTTCTCGAGACACACGCGACGGATCCTGGAGATCTATAGATCAAAAGAACCGTCGTTGACTGCGATTTGTCCCCTCCTATTTTAAAACGTTGGCATGTTACTAAATTGCACAAAAATCACGAAAATATCAGCTGCACAGTACATTTTTAGCACTAAGGGGTTATTGCAGGCCACCTTTGTGCAAGGTTTTGCGCTATTGTGTCACCATTCACTATAGAGTTGTCGCTGTGAGACTCCGAGGTGTATTCAGAGGCATGGGAGCAGGTGCAGTGGTAAACGTGGGCACTGGCAGGGGCACAGTGTCAAACGACTTTAGATTTATCTGAAAACACCTATGGGCTAAGCACAGACATCCGTGGTTAAATTCAGTGTATTCAGAGGCACGGGAGCAGGTGCGAGGGTAAATGCGGGCACTGGCAGAGGCACAGTGTCAAATGACTTTAGATCTATCTGAAACACCTATGGGCTAAGCACAAACATCCGTGGGTTGAATTCAGTGTATTCCAAGGCACGGGAGCAGGTGCGATAGTGAATGCAGGCAGTGGCAGGGGCAGTGTCGAACGACTTTAGATCTATCTGAAATCACCTATGGGCTAAGCGCAAATATTTGTGGGTTGAACGTCACTGCATGTTCTGAACAGTGGCTGTGGGCCAAGGGTCACTGTGTGTTCTGATCAGTGGCTGCAGGCCATGGGCCTCTGCAGACCAGTGGATGCAGCAGGCCATGGACCACTGCATGCTCTGACCAGCGGCTGCAGGCTATGAATCTCTGCATGTTCTGACCAGTGAATATGGGCCACGCGCTGGCACGTGTTGAATTTTTAAGCAACATTATTCTCCTATGGACCATAGAGTATCACCTATGGGCTAAAGGCTCTAGTCCTATATACTAAGCGGCAAAACTGTGTCCATCTGTTTGTCTGTCAGCGCCATAACTCTAGAGATCGTTGAGAGATCGTGATGATCTGTAGCTTAAACTGACCGCCATATACTGTAGTTTTGCACCTCCTATTTTAGAACTTTGACCGATGACTAAATTCCACAATATTTCGCAAATATCAACTGCGCCAGTACATTCTGAGCACAAAAGGCACCACAAGCTGTGATTGACGTTTGATTTCATGCCAAAAGTGCAACACTGTATCACCACTCATGCCAGAGTTGTTGTTGTGAGACTCCAAAGTGTATTCTCAGGCACTGCATGCACTGGCAGGGGCACATCACCAACTGCTATGGATCGATGTCAACTGTGTTTAGATCTATCTGAAATCTCCTATGGGCTAAACCCAAATGTCTACCAGCGATGACGGATCGCGATGATCCATAGCTTAAACTGACCGCTACGCACTGTAGTTTTGCACCTCCTATCTGAGAACTTTGGCCGATGACTAAATTCCACAATATTTCGCAAATATCGACTGCATCAGTACATTCTGAGCACAGAAAGCACCACACGCTGTGGTTGACGTTTGATTTCGCGCCAAACGCTCTTTACAGTGTCACCATGTCATGTGGTTGTCATGGTGAGAATCTAAAGTGTATTCGCAGGCACTGTATGCACTGGCAGGGGCGCAGCATAAAACTGCTTTGGATCGATGTCAAATGTCTTTAGATCTATCTGAAATGTCCTATGGGCTAAACCCAAATTTCTACGGGCTAAACCCAAGTGTCTATTGTGTATTTACAGGCATGGGAGCTGGCGCGAGTCTAAATGTAGGCACTGGCAGGGGCACAGTGTCGAATGGCTTGAGAACTATTTAAAACGTCCTATTGGCTAAACGCAAATGTCTACAGGCTAATCCCAAGTGCCAATTGTGTATTTACATGCATGGGAGCTGGTGAGAGTCTAAATGTAGGCACTGGCAGGGGCACAGGTTCGAATGGCTTGAGACCTATCTAAAATGTCCTATGGGCTAAACCCAAGTGACTATGGGCTAAACCCAAGTGGCTATTGTGTATTTACAGGCATGGGAGCTGGTGCGATTCTAAATGCAGGCACTGGCAGGGGCAAAGTGTCAAATGACTTGAGATCTAACTGTTGTCCTGCAGTGCGCTGAATTCAATGATTGCATTATCTCCTTCTGCTCTGTAGATTATCCATGGGCTATTGACCATAGAGATTCTCCTATGGGCTAAAGGCTCTAGTCCAATATACTAAGCGGCAAGAGTCTGTCCGTCTGTTTGTTTGTTTGTCTGTCAGCGCTCTAGCGCTCGCTACAGTTGACGGATCGCGATGGTCTATAGCTTAAACTGACCGTCAGAACACGTAGTTTTGCATCTTTGCTTTTAGAATTTTGACCGAGGACTAAATTCCATAATATTTCGAAAATATCGACTGCGCCAGTACATTCTGAGCACACAAGGCACCACACGTTGTGACTGACGTTTGATTTCACGCCAAAAGCGCTTTATAATGTCACCATTCACTACAGAGTTGTCGTTGTGAGACTCCCAAGTGTATTCGCAGGCACTGCGCGCACTGGCAGGGGCACAGCATCAAACTGCTTTTGATCTATGTCAAATGTCTTTAGATCTATCTGAAATCTTCTACGGGCTAAACCCTAATGTCTACGGGCTAAACCCAACTATCTATTGTGTATTTACAGGGACGGGAGCTGGTGCGAGCATAAATGCAGGCACTGGCAGGGGCACAGTGTCAAATGTCTTTAGATCTATCTGAAATCTCCTACGGGCTAAACCCAAATGTCTATGGGCTAAACCCAAGCGTCTATTGTGTGTTTACAGGCACGGGAGCTGGCGCGAGCATCAATGCTGGCACTGGCAGGGGCACAGTGTCAAATGTCTTTAGATCTATCTGAAATCTCCTACGGGCTAAACCCAAGCGTCTATTGTGTATTTACAGGCACGGGAGCTGTCGCGCGCCTAAATGTAGGCACTGGCAGGGGCACAGGGTCGAATGGCTGGAGATCTATCTGAAATGTCCGATGGGCTAAACCCAATTGTCTTCGGGCTAAACCCAAGCATCTATTGTGTATTTACAGGCACAAGAGCTGGCGAGATAATAAACATAGGCACTGACAATGGCACAGGGTCTAACGACTTGAGATCGAACTGTACTGTCCTGCAGTGCACTGAATTTGATGATTGCGTTATCTCCTTCACGCTCTGCAGATTACCCATATGCTATTGACCATAGAGAATCTCCTACGGGCTAAAGGCTCTAGTCCTATATACTAAGCGGCCTAGAGTCTGTCCGTCTGTTTGTTTGTTTGTCAGCGCCATAACTCTAGACACAGTTGTCGGTTCGCGATGATCTATAGCTTAAACTGACCGTCTGAACATGTAGTTTTGCATAAGTACATTTAAAATTTTGACCGATGCCTAAATTCCATAAAATTTCGACAATTTCAACTGTGAGGTGCACAATTCTGCTAAACCATGATGATTCAAATGGCGGCCACAGTGGCAATGACGCGCGCACTGCACGCCAAGACGCAAAACATCAACTTCAAATCGTAGTGCGGGACACTTACAGTGTCACCACTCACTAAAGAGTTGTCGCTGTGAGACTCCAAAGTGTATTCGCAGGCACTGCATGCACTGGCAGGGACACAGCATCAAACTATTCTGGATCTATGTCAAACGACTTTAGATCTATCTGAAATGTCCTGCAGGCTAAACCCAACTGTCAACAGGCTAAACCCAAGTGTCTATTGTGTATTTACAGGCACGGGAGCTGGTACGAGCCTAAATGTAGGCACTGGCAGGGGCACAGGGTCGAATGACTTGAGGTCTATCTGAAATGACCTATGGGCTAAACCCAAATGTTTATAGGCCAAACCCAAGCATCTACTGCATATTTACAGGCACTGGAGCTGGTGCGATCCTAAACATAGGCAGTGGCAGGGGCGCGGGGTAGACTGACTTTGAGATCTATCTGCACTGTCCTGCGGACTAAACCCAATCGTCTATGGGCTAAAGCCAAGTGTCTATTGTGCATTTACAGGCATGGGGGCTGGTGTAGTAGTAAATGTCGACACTGGCAGGGGCACGTTGTCAAATGACTTGAGGGCTATCTCAAATGTCGTACAGGTTAATTACCCATGGGCTATTGACCAGAGAGATTCTCCTACGGGCTAAAGGCTTTAGTCCTTTATACTAAGCGGCAAAACTCTGTCCGTCTGTTTGTCTGTCAGCGCCATAACTCTAGAGATCGTTGAGAGATCGGGATGATCTATAGCTTAAACTGACCGCCATACACTGTAGTTTTGCACCTCCTATTTTAGAAGATTGACCGATGACTAAATTCCACATTAATTCGAAAATATCAACTGCACCAGTACATTCTGAGCACACAAGGCACCACACGCTGTGATTGACATTTGATTTCACGGCATAGGCGCTATACAGTGTCACCACTCATGACAGAGTCATCGTTGTGAGACTCCAAAGTGTATTCGCAGGCACTGCCTGCACTGGCAGGGGCACAGCATCAAACTGCTTTGGATCTATGTGAAATGTCTTCAGATCTATCTGAAATCTCCTACAGGCTAAAGCCAAATGTCTACGGGCTAAACCCAACTATCTATTGTGTATTTACAGGCACAGGAGCTGGTGCAAGCATAAATGCAGGCACTGGCAGAGGCACAGTGTCAAATGGCTTGAGATCTGTCTGAAATTCCCTATTGGCTAAACCAAAATGTCTATGGGCTAAACCCAAGAGTCTACTGTGTATTTACAGGCACAGGAGCTGGTGAGAGCCTAAACATAGGCACTGACAATGGCACAGGGTCTAACGACCTGAGATCTAACTGTACTGTCCTGCAGTGTGCTGAATTCGATGATTGTGTTATCTCCTTCATGCTCTGCAGATTACCCATATGCCATTGACCATAGAGATTCTCCTACGGGCTAAAGGCTCTAGTCCTATATACTAAGCGGCAAAGGGTCTGTCTGTCTGTGTGTCTGTTTGTTTGTCCGGCCATTTTCTCTTGACACAGTTGACGGATCCTGGAGATCTATGGCTTAAACTGACCGTCGTGGGCTGGAAGGAATCCCCTCCTATTTTAAAACTTTTGCAAATTACTAAATTCCACAAAATTCACGAAAATATCGACTGCACAGTACATTCTGAGCACAAAAGAGTGCCTACTGGTCATTTTCGTGGAAATTTCGCACTGTCGTGTCACCAATCACTACTAAAGTGTCTCTGTGAGACTGACGTGTATTCAGAGGCACGGGAACAGGTTTGATGATAAATGCAGGCACTGGCAAGGGCGCAGTGTCAAGAGACTTTTGATTTATCTGAAACCTCTTATGGGCTAAACACAAACACCTATATGCAAAGTTCAGTGTAATCAAAGGCACGGGAGCGGGCACAATGGTAAATGCAGGCACTGGCAGGGGCACAGTGTCAGAAGACATTAGATCTATCTGAAATTTCCTATAGGCTAAATGCAAGCATCCATGTGTTAACTTCTGTGTATTCTGAGGCATGGGAGCTGGTGCAACCCTAAAAGCAGGCACTGACAGAGGCACAGTGTCAAATGACTTTAGATCTATCAGAATCTCCTATGGACTGTTGTGAGCATTGGCTGTGAACCATAGGCCAATACATGTTGTGAGCAGTGGCTGATTTCCATGGGTCGATACAAATGGCTCTGTTTCCATAGGTGTTCAGCTATAGATATACAGTATCACCTATGGGCTAAAGGCACTAGTCCTATATACTAAGCGGCATAGAGTCTGTCTGTTTGTTTGCTTGTTTGTCTGTCCGGCCATTTTCTCTTGACACAGTTGACGGATCCTGGAGATCTATACATCAAAAGAACCGTCGTTAACTGCGATTTGTCCCCTCCTATTTTAAAACTTTTGCAAATTACTAAATTCCACAAAATTCACGAAAATATCGACTGCACAGTACATTCTGAGCACTAAAGAGTGCCTACTGGTCATTTTCATGGAAATTTCGCACTGTCGTGTCACCAATCACTACAAAGTTGTCTCTGTGAGACTCCGACGTGTATTAAGAGGCACAGGAACAGGTTCGATGATAAATGCAGGCACTGGCAAGGGCGCAGCGTCAAGAGACCTTTGATCTATCTGAAACCTCTTATGGGCTACACACAAACACCTATATGCAAAGTTCAGTGTAATCAATGGGCGTGAGTGGGCGCAATGGCAAATGCAGGCACTGACAGAGGCACAGTGTCAAATGACTTTTGATCTATCAGAATCTCCTATGGGCTGTTGTGAGCATTGGCTGTGAACAATAGGCCAATACATGTTGTGACCAGTGGCTGATTTCCATGGGTCGATACAAATGGCTCTGTTTCCATAAGTGTTCAGCTATAGATATACAGTATCACCTAAAGACATCTTCTACATTACTATGCCAGCTAGGTGTTTTGTCCGTCCGTCTGTCTGTTTGAGTACGCTTGCCTTCCTAGCACTTCGCCACGCGACGCTTCAGCACGCGCGCGCCAGGAAGCCAGCGGCGTCCCGCAGAGAAGCTCGCTCGCTTCGATCGATCGACCGCAGAGAATCAATCGCTGCACGGCCAGCGTCGCCTGTTGCTGCCTGCCTTCAACGCAGGCTTTGCCTGAACAGTACGGCAATGCACGGTAGCAGAGCCTTGCAAAAGCGAACAGTGCGCGATACAGCAGAGAACCTTGCAATGTGCAATTGCAACAGAGCCGAACAGCACGACAATGCTAGCGCAGCCAATTCTAGCCGCTTCAGCGACTATTTCGCTTGCAGCAGGACAGATCTTGCAACAGGACAATCGGCCCGCTCTCTAGCATTTGTTTTGCGCGTACGGCGCGTTCGCGAGGCAGTCAGCGCCATTAGCTTGCAACAGGACAGACTTTCTGCAACAGGACGCTGCAACAGTACAGACGTTACAACAGGATCGTCGCGCGAGGCGACCAGCGCCGTTGGCTCGCAACAGGACAGGACAGATTTTGCAACAGGACAAATCTTGCAACAGGACAGATCTTGCGACCGGAAAATCTGCCCGCTTTCTATCATTTGTTTTGCGCAGCGCTTTGTACGGCGCGTTCGCGAAGCAGTCAGCGCTGTTGGCTTGCAAAACCTTGCAACAGGACAGACCCTGCAGCAGGACAGATCTTGCAACAGGACAGACCCTGCAACAGGACAGACCTTGCAACAGGACAGATCTTACAACAGGACAGGACAAATCTTGCGACAGGACAGATCTTGCAACAGGACAGACGTAGCAACAGGATGGTCGCGCGAGGCGACCAGCGCCATTGGCTCGCAACAGGACAGACCTTCTGCAACACGACAGATCGTGCAACAGGACAGACCATGCAACAGGACAGATTTTGCAACATGAAAAACCTTGCAACAGGACAAATCTTGCAACAGGATAGATTTCGCAACAGGACAGATCTTGCAACAGGACAGACCTTGCAACAGGACAGATTTTGCAGCAGGACAGACCTTGCAAGAGGACAGATTTTGCAACAGGACAAATCTTGCAACAGGGCAGACCCTGCAACAGGACAGATCTTGCAATGGGACAGACCCTGCAACAAGACAGATCTTGCAACAGGGCAAATCTTGCAACAGGTCAGACCTTGACAATGAACAGAACGGACGTTGCGGCGTGCATGCGAGGCGACCAGCGCCGTTGGCTCACAACAGGACAGACCTTGCAACGGACAGACCTTGAACAGGACAGATCATGCAACAGGACGTTACGGCCATTGACGACTACATTCCATGCTATTCAGATCTCAGGAATTCTTCTGCAACAGGAAGGAACGGCTAGTCCTATATACTAAGCGGCATAGAGTATGTCTGTCTGTCTGTCTGTCTGTTAACACGATAACTCTCGACAGCATTGACGGATCGCGATGATCTATACGTCAAAAGAACCGTCATCAAGCGAGCATCAAAACGTCCTATTGTGGACTTTTGCCGATGTCTAAATTCCATGAAATTCACGAAAATATCGGCTGCACAGTACATTCTGAGCACTAAAGACTGCCTGAGGGTCATTTTCGAGGAACTTTTGCACTGTCATGTCATGATTCACTACAGAGTTGTCGCTGTGAGACCCTGACGTGTATTTTCAGGCACGTGACGTGGCACAGTGCTAATTGTAGGCACTGGCAGGGGCACGATGTAACATTGTCATGGCTAATGCCCAACTTCTATGGCTATATTCAAACACCTTTGATGTATACTCACAGGCACATCAGTAGTGTAAGTAAACACAGGCACTGGCAGGGGCACAGTCTAAAATTGTCTATGGGCTATTGCAAATATCTATGGTGGTGCACCATGGGTCAATGCATCTTACGACCAGTGGGTCTGCGTCATGTGACCAGTGGTGACATGCCATGGGTCTCGACGTCTTGCGACCTGTGGTGGTGTGTCATGGGTCTCTGCATATTGCGACCAGTGGTGGTGCGTCGTGCGTCTCTGCATCTTGCGACCAGTGGTGGTGCGTCATGGGTCACTGCACCTTACAACCAGTGGTGGCGTGTCATGGGTCTCTGCATCTTGCGACCAGTGGTGGTGCGTCATGGGTCTCTCCATCTTGTGACCAGTGGTGGTGCATCATGGGTCTCTGCATCTTGCGATCAGTGGTGGTGCGTTGTGGGTCTCTGCATCTTGCGACCAGTGGTGGTGCGTCATGGGTCTCTGCATCTCGCGACCAGTGGTGGCACACCTTGGGTCACTGCATTTTAAACAATCGAAGATTGGCTAATGACAATCTACTTTTGACTATGGACAATCACCTACGGGCTAAAGGCTCTAGTCCTATATACTAAGCGGCATAGAGTATGTCTGTCTGTCTGTCTGTCTGTTAACACGATAACTCTCGACAGCATTGACGGATCGCGATGATCTATACGTCAAAAGAACCGCCATCAAGCGAGGATCAAAACGTCCTATTGTGGACTTTGGCCGATGTCTAAATTCCATGAAAATCACGAAAATATCAGCTGCACAGTACATCCTGAGCACTAAAGACTGCCTGAGGGTCATTTTCGAGGAACTTTTGCACTGTCATGTCATGATTCACTACAGAGTTGTCGCTGTGAGACCCTGACGTGTATTTACAGGCACGTGAAGTGGCACAGTGCTAATTGTAGGCACTGACAGGGGCACGATGTAACATCGTCATGGCTAATGCCCAACTTCTATGGCTATATTCAAACACCTTTGATGTATACTCACAGGCACATCAGTAGTGTAAGTAAACACAGGCACTGGCAGGGGCACAGTCTAAAATTGTCTATGGGCTATTGCAAATATCTATGGTGGTGCACCATGGGTCAATGCATCTTACGACCAGTGGGTCTGCGTCATGTGACCAGTGGTGACATGCCATGGGTCTCGACGTCTTGCGACCTGTGGTGGTGTGTCATGGGTCTCTGCATATTGCGACCAGTGGTGGTGCGTCGTGCGTCTCTGCATCTTGCGACCAGTGGTGGTGCGTCATGGGTCACTGCACCTTACAACCAGTGGTGGCGTGTCATGGGTCTCTGCATCTTGCGACCAGTGGTGGTGCGTCATGGGTCTCTCCATCTTGTGACCAGTGGTGGTGCATCATGGGTCTCTGCATCTTGCGATCAGTGGTGGTGCGTTGTGGGTCTCTGCATCTTGCGACCAGTGGTGGTGCGTCATGGGTCTCTGCATCTCGCGACCAGTGGTGGCACACCTTGGGTCACTGCATTTTAAACAATCGAAGATTGGCTAATGACAATCTACTTTTGACTATGGACAATCACCTACGGGCTAAAGGCTCTAGTCCTATATACTAAGCGGCATAGAGTATGTCTGTCTGTCTGTCTGTCTGTTAACACGATAACTCTCGACAGCATTGACGGATCGCGATGATCTATACGTCAAAAGAACCGCCATCAAGCGAGGATCAAAACGTCCTATTGTGGACTTTGGCCGATGTCTAAATTCCATGAAAATCACGAAAATATCAGCTGCACAGTACATCCTGAGCACTAAAGACTGCCTGAGGGTCATTTTCGAGGAACTTTTGCACTGTCATGTCATGATTCACTACAGAGTTGTCGCTGTGAGACCCTGACGTGTATTTACAGGCACGTGAAGTGGCACAGTGCTAATTGTAGGCACTGGCAGGGGCACGATGTAACATCGTCATGGCTAATGCCCAACTTCTATGGCTATATTCAAACACCTTTGATGTATACTCACAGGCACATCAGTAGTGTAAGTAAACACAGGCACTGGCAGGGGCACAGTCTCAAATTGTCTATGGGCTATTGCAAATATCTATGGTGGTGCACCATGGGTCAATGCATCTTACGACCAGTGGGTCTGCGTCTTGTGACCAGTGGTGACATGCCATGGGTCTCGACGTCTTGCGACCTGTGGTGGTGTGTCATGGGTCTCTGCATATTGCGACCAGTGGTGGTGCGTCATCCGTCTCTGCATCTTGCGACCAGTGGTGGTGCATCATGGGTCACTGCACCTTACGACCAGTGGTGGAGTGTCATGGGTCTCTGCATCTTGCGACCAGTGGTGGTGCGTCATGGGTCTCTCCATCTTGTGACCAGTGGTGGTGCATCATGGGTCTCTGCATCTTGCGATCAGTGGTGGTGCGTTGTGGGTGTCTGCATCTTGCGACCAGTGGTGGTGCACCATGGGTCTCTGCATCTTGCGACCAGTGGTGGCACACCATGGGTCACTGCATTTTTAACAATCGAAGATTGGCTAATGACAGTCCACTTTTGACTATGGGCAATCACCTACGGGCTAAAGGCACTAGTCCTATATACTAAGCGGCAAATCTCTGTTTGTCTGTCTGTCTGTTTGTTAACACGATAACTCTTGACACGGTTGACGGATTCTAGCGATCTATAGTGCAAAAGAACCGCCTTGGCTTGGAATAGAACGTCTCCTATTGTGGACTTTGGCCAATGTCTAAATTCAACAAAAATCATGAAAATATCTACTGCATAGTACATTCTGAGCACTAAGGAGTGACTGTAGGTCAATTTCGAGCAAATTTTGCTCTATTGTGTCACCATTCACTGCAGAGCTATCGCTGCGAGACTCTGAGGTGTATTCAGAGGCACAGGAGCAGGTGCAATGGTAAATGCAGGCACTGGCAGGGGCACAGTGTCAAATGACTTTAGAACAATCTGAAAACACCTATGGGCTAAGCAAAAACATCGGTGAGTTTGATTTAGTGTATTGTGAGGCATGAGAGCTGGTGTAACCATAAATTCAGGCACTGGCAGGGGCACAGTGTCAAATGACTTTGGATCTAACCTATTGGCTGTTGTGAACAGTGGCTGGGTGCCACAGGTCAATACATGGGGTCCCTGAGTATGCACAATTTCTATGGGCTTTTGAGCATAGTCCTATATACTAAGTGGCATAGAGTGTGTCTGTTTGTTTGTTAACACGATAACTCTCAATAGCATTGATGGATTCCGGCGATCTATCGCTCAAAAGAACTGCTATTCTCTGGAAGGATGCATCCCTATTGTGGACTTCCGAGTGGTTCAAGGCTAATTGCAGGCACTGGCAAGGGCACAACCAAAAATTTGCTTTAGGCTAAAGCCAAACAGCTACAGGCTAAGCACAAATGCTTTTGGTGTATATTCACAGGCACGTAACCAGGTGTAGTTGTAGGCAGTGGCACAGGCACAACCTGAACTAATCTATGGGCTGAAGCCAAACACCCACTGTGGCATGCCATTGGTCACTGCATGTTCTGACCAGTGGCAGTGCACCATGGGTCATTCAGCACAATCATGAAAGTGGTTGTAATCATAGGCAGTGGCACAGACACAACCTGAAATCATCTACAGGCTAAAGTCGAGCACCTACTGTGGTGCGCCATGGGTCACTGCATGTTCCGACCAGTGGTGGTGTGCCATGGGTCACTTACTGTTTCGACTATTCTCTTTGCCCAACGACAGTACTGTTTGGACTATAGAGATTCTCCTACGGGCTAAACACTCTAGTCCTATATACTATGGCGCCTAACTCTGTCCGTCTGTTTGTTTGTTATCGCGATAACTCTAGAGACAGTTGTCGGTTCGCGATGATCCATACATCAAAAGAACCGCTGTACACTGAAGTTGTGCACCTCCTATTGTGGGCTTTGGCCGATGACTAAATTCCACAATAATTCACAAATATCGACTGCATCAGTACATTCTGAGCACAGAAGGCGCCACATGCTGTGATTGACGCTTGATTTCGCGCCGAAAGCGCTTTACAGTGTCACCATTCACTAAAGAGTTGTCGTTGTGAGACTCCAAAGTGTATTCGCAGGCACTGCATGCACTGGCAGGGCCACAGCATCAGACTACTCTGTATCTATGTCAAATGACTTTAGATCTATCTGAAATCTCCTATGGGCTAAAGCCAAATGTCTATGGCCTAAACCAAAGAGTCTATTGTGTATTTACAGGCACGGGAGATGGTACGATCCTAAACGTAGGCACTGGTAGGGGCACAGGGTCGAATGACTTGAGATACATCTGAAATGTCATACGGGCTAAACCCAATTGTCTATGGGCTAAACCCAAGTGCCTATTGTGTATTTACAGGCATGGGAGCTGGTGTGATCCTAAACATAGGCACTGGCAGGGGCACAGGATCGAATGACTTGAGACCTATCTGAAATGTCCTAAGGGCTAAATCCAATTGTCTAAGGGTTAACACTAAAGAGTTGCTGTTGTGAGACTCCAAAGGGCTACTGACCATAGAGATTCTCCTACGGGCTAAAGGCTCTAGTCCTATATACTAAGGGGCATAGAGTCTGTTTGTTTGTCCGTCTGTTAACACGATAACTCTAGCTACAGTTGACGGATCGCGATGATCTATGGCTTAAACTGACCATAGTGACATGTAGTTTTGCACCTCCTATTGTGGACTTTGGCCGATGACTAAATTCCACAATATTTCGCAAATATCAGCTGCATCAGCACATTCTGAGCACAGAAGGCACCAGATGCTGTGACTGACGTTTGATTTCGCGCAAAAAGCACTTTACAGTGTCACCATTGATGTCAAAGTTGTCGTTGTGAGACTCCAAAGTGTATTCGCAGGCACTGTATGCACTGGCAGGGGCGCAGCATCAAACTGCTTTGGATCGATGTCAAATGTCTTTAGCTGAAATCTCCTATGGGCTAAACTCAAATCTCTACGGGCTAAACCCAAGTGTCCATTGTGTATTTACAGGCATGGGAGCTGGCGCAAGACTAAATGTAGTCACTGGCAGGGGCACAGTGTCAAATGGCTTGAAATCTATGTGAAACGTCCTATTGGCTAAAGCCAAATGTCTACAGGCTAATCCCAAGGGTCAATTGTGTATTTGCAGGCATGGGGGCTGGTGCGATCCTAAACATAGGCACTGGCAGAGGCACAGTGTTGAATGGCTTGAGACCTATCTGAAATGTCCTATGGGCTAAACCCAAGTGACTACGGGCTAAACCCAAGTGGCTATTGTGTATTTACATCGGAACTGGCGCGATCCTGAATGCAGGCACTGGTGGGGGCAAAGTGTCAACTGACTTGAGATCTAACTGTTATGTCCTGCAGTGTGCTGAATTCAATGATTGCATTATCTCCTTCATGCTCTGTAGCTTATCCATGGGCTATTGACCATAGAGATTCTCCAAAGGCTCTAGTCCTATATACTAAGCGGCATAGAGTGTGTCTGTTTGTCTGTTTGTCTGTTTGTTTGTTAACACGATAACTCTTGACACAGTTGACGGATCCTGGAGATCTATAGCTAAAAAAAAACCACCTCTGCCTGGAATAGTGCATCTCCTATTGTGGACTTTTTCTGATTACTAAATTCCACAAAAATCACGAAAATATCGACTGCACAGAACATTCTGGGCACTCAGGAGTGACTGCAAGTCACTATCGAGCACATTTCGGGCTATTGCGTCACCATTCACTACAGAATTGTCGCTGTGAGACTCCGAGGTGTATTTGGAGGCACGGGAGCAGGTGCGATGGTAAATGCAGGCACTGGCAGCGGCACAGTGTCAAGTGACTTTTGATCTATCTGAAATGTCTTACGGGCTAAACTCAATTGTCAACGGGCTAACTCCAAGTGTCTATTGTGTATTGACAGGCACGGGAGCTGGTGCGATCCTAAACGTAGGCACTGGCAGGGGCACTATGTCAAATGACTTGAGATCTATCTGAAATGTCCTACGGGCTACGCCTAATTGTCGCCCAATTGTCAACGGGCTAACTGCAAGTGCCTATTGTGTATTGACAGGCATGGGAGCTGGTGCGATTCTAAACGTAGGCACTGGCAGGGGCACAGTGTCAAATGACTTGAGATCTATCTGAAATGTCCTACGGGCTAAACCCTATTGGCAGTGGGCTAATTCCAAGGTATTGACAAGTACGGGAGCTGGTGTTACCCTAAACGTTGGGACTGGCAGGGTCACAGTCAAGTGGCTTGAGATCCAACTGTAATGTCCTGAGGTGCACTGAATTCGACGATTCCGCTATCTCCTTCATGCTCTGCAGGTTACCTGTGAGCTATTGACCATAGAGATTCTCCTACGGGCTAAAGACTCTAGTACTATACTACAATTCATTTTGAATTGTAGTAGGACACGTTGATCGGTAGTAGTTTCTCACCTACCTACATATTATTATGTAGTTGCAGAGACAAAACTTGCCCGTACTGGTGAACATCCACGGGGGCGCAATGACGCTCGGCAGTGGAAGATTGCCCGTAGAGAACATGGTCGACTTCCATGTGGCCAGACACAACTACATACTCGTCTCCATCAACTACCGCCTCGGATGGGCAGGTACTTATGCTGTGAGTATTCACATACACGCACGGATGTAAACACATACATAATGTATTTCCAATGGTTGCGTTAGTAACTGAGCACAAGACAGTGTAGAATATGCACAGAAATGAACAAAATTGCAATTCAAAGCAAACAGGCAAGGTAGGTTGGCGAAACTTGCAGGCTTCTTCACAACGAGAGAGGCGGTCGTGCCGGGCAACATGGGTTTCCTGGATCAAGCTCTGGCGTTGCAGTGGGTGCACGACAACATCCGGGCCTTTGGGGGCAGTCCGGGACGGGTAACCCTGACGGGTCTCAGCGCCGGCGCCTTGTCAGTCTCCCTTCTGTCCGTGTCGCCGCTCAGTCGACGTGAGACTTTCTCAATGCATTTAGAGTCTCATTTTGATTATCGGTACTTTTCGAGTTTCAGTTTAGTTTCAGCAACTGAAACAGCGTTGTCTAAAGTTTCCAGAATGTGACAGCAAATTGACCAGCGCTGAGCGTGGCTGTTGGCTTTGTGTGAACTAAATGCATTTCTGGAGTTTGGTTTGCTTCCTTAAATAATCATGTTTGCATGTGAACAACATGTCTACTTCAGTAAAAAGAATTCACACAAAATTTTAAGAATATAGGTGCGCAAGAAATTGACGCTATTTCTGCCAAAGCTGGACGTGCGAGTTTCGGCTTGCTATGACGTCTGTCTTTTTGCGGTTGAAATTTAAGTTGAAACAAGTTGAAGTCTCTATTGGCCGCCCTGATCCAACGTCTCCGCGGCACAGCACAGAGTGACATTAACGTTAGGTTTTCAGACCTTTTCCGCGCGGCCTCGCTGCAGAGCGGCTCCTGCTTTCTCCCCGGAAAGTTCTCCACCTCGCTTGAAGACCGCGACGCCAGTCGAAAACTCGGTTAGCCGATTTGCACGTTGAAACAGTGTCAACAATGAAGCAGCAACTATTGTCATGAGGAGTGACGGCAGTTTTCAAAATTTGGAAACTGGGCAAGTACAGATAGGTGTTCCTAGTTTCCAATGATCTTGGTTAAGTCTGAGTAAATACTCCCAATCTCCACCCGGTAACTGGGTAAAAGACTGAGTAGGTACCCAGTTAACCTTGGCAATGTGTGGGTACGTAAATCTGAGTGCGGCAGGCTTTGGCGAAATTCAAACTGGGTAAGTAAAACTGGGCACCTATGTATACCCAGCTCAAAGAACTGAGCAAAACCGGGTAGGTGCTTACCCAGTTTTGGGTTGCCATCACTGGTCATGAGTGCAACTGACATTTGCTCACGCCGTAGCAGAGTATGCCTACCTTTGCAGCCGTCCACTTGGGTTGCGCCACAGTGCAAGGGTGGAATTCCGGTCAAAGGATGAAGCAGATTGTCAACTGCCTGAAAGGGAAGTCGACGGAAGAGATCCAGAGAGCTAGCGGCGAAGTCGTCTCCCTTCAGTGGGGACTGTTTGACTTCTTGTTGTTGGATACCTACTATACTTTTTTTAACGACAATAAATTTCAAACTGGAAACTGCATAAGTCCAGGTACTGTAAGGTAAGTAGGCCCAGTTTTCGATGAAACCGTTTACCTACCCTCGATTCACCCAGTTCTACCCAGTTTACAAAACTGTGCAGAACTGGGTACTCACTCACTTTGCTACTAAGGAGTTTCTAAGTACAACTGCGTGAGACAAATCATAGCAGGAAGCAAAACTGTGCGTGGGCAGTGAAAGTCAACTGGGGTGATACCTACTTCTCCAGCGTTAGTTGCCATCGCTAAAGCTATGACAAAGCACTAGATAGTAAAATATTATTCAGTGACTGGAGCGCTGTGGTCGACGGCACATTTCTGCCGGACTCCATCGACAACCTGATCAAAGACAGGCCTCCCATCAAGGTGATGCACGGGGTCAACAGCTTGGAGCTTCTCGACGAGAAATGTTCGCTTGCAAATCACTGAAAGCGAAGATTGCGACAATCGTATGAGGCCGTAGTCTTTTCTTTTCAGTCTACCGAAAGGTCGTGAACAGGCCTCGGTACTTCTCCAAGCGGCAGTTCCTCGCGGACGCAGCCAAGTTTTTCAACAAGGCCATAGCCAGGTTGGTGACTAGCTCAGGGCTGCCAACGGAAACCCATATTCGTCTCAGTTTAAGCCAAAGCATCAGCTTCAGTTTTAGTTGTAGTACGTACCACTGTGGACGGCTAGCATCATTTTCTTCTTCGGATGTGCCACTAATCTAATTTCGGTTATCGAAGACCCAAAATGGCACAATTAATTGGTCGGAACCGTGCTGTAGGGTCTACCGCCACCCCGACCAAATCCTGAGTGAGGCTCTCGACGTCTACACCAACGTCACTTTCGGTGATAACGACCACTACAACTGGGCGCGCAGTCTAGTCGAGGTACCTGCAATTTAATCGCAAAACTTTTCATATTTGACTACTTATCATCATACTCAAATGGCCGTTTTAGTTTTCTTCTGACGCTCACTTGGTGGGACCGAGTTACCACGACGCCGTGGAGTTTCTCAAGTCGGGTAGCGATGTCTACCTCTACTCGTTCGACTACCTGCCACCGGCGCTGTTTCCACAACTGCCCGATGTGGTGAGACAAATGCGTAGTCTGATGCTCGATTGTAACTAGTGTAAACCCTCACTGTTACAACCACCCCTCTATGGGGTTCGCTAAATGGAGAGGGAGGGGGCCTATTGTTCAACACAAGTCTGAGTCTTCACCTCAGCATGCAACGTTGAAATTTTAGCATTCTGACAAGTATGTTAACAAAACCTAAACACTAAAGCGATGTCAATAGCGAGCATGCCATACACACGCATTGATGGAGAGTGTTGTGGGGGGGGGGGGGGGGGGGGGGTTCTTACTGAGGGTTTTACGGCATGCAATGCAGGTCGTGGCTAGACGATGTGCACATATTTGTAGGTGGATACTTATGTATGTAATGTACCCTTTTGCGCGCCAATTTGTGCCCCTACAGTGGCAGTTGTCGCTTCAGGTTCGCGGAACCCCTCACGGCTTCCAAGTTCAATATGTGCGCGCCCAGCCAGGAAAGCGGAAGCCGGGGCAAAGCTGGGAAGTAAGGCCCAGAGCCTCTTTGTGAAGCCACGTTCTGTCGATTAGCACGACTTTCGGACCTTTCAGCCGACGGCGGACGACTACAGGGTGGTCGACGTCTGGAGCGATATCATGGGCAACTTCGTCAATTACGGGTGCGCGTGCGAGGAGGGGGGGGGGGGGGGGGGGGGGGCTCGTGCGTCTGCCCCCCTCCCCCCCTCCCACCCCCACCCATTTTCACCAGACGGCCACCCCCCCCCCCCCATTGACTTCACGGGAAAAAACATTTCAAGTGTGTGCCAGCGGCGCTATTCTGGAGCAGCTTTCTAATAAAGGAGACCAAAATCGGCCAAAATTTTCGCCTGCGGCGTTTATTTAGAGCGAAGTCATAACCTTGCGCGCAAGTACAGGCAAAAATTTTGAATACTTTCATGCAGTTTTGTAGCATCTTGTCCCGTGGCCTTACTCTATGGCCTCAGAAGTTCCGCCCCACAATGCACCGTTCAAAATACTATGTAGATCCGTCACTGCCAGTTGGCATTCTCTGTGTCAGTTGGTACCACCAATTCTGTCTACCGTTGACGTCCCACTCCGACAACTACAATTGACCTCTTCTCTTGGATGCGCAGAGTTGTTGTGCTTAGCCAGTGCTGAACAGTACTCCTATTCTTAGGCGGCCCACGGTTGAGAGCAGCGCGTACCAGTGGCCAGCCATGACTGGGGAACATCCGACTCGATACTTGCACATCGCCCCACGCCCGGAGCCCAGAGACGACTATCATCTGAGAGGCTCTTCTTTCTGGGGAGTCAGAGTGGCCGAAATCGAAGGATAGGAGACGGAGAAGAAAAGAGCTAGCACTCACTGAGAAAGTGGTAGCTGTCATTCTGATAGGATAGGTATGATGGTGATGATGGCCTCTGATGACACTTTTGCAATATGGTACGGTGAAAAGTATGCCGTACGCTGATGGGGCCATGCTCCATCCAAAAGTTTTCGCTGGCAGACTGAAAAGAGATTTGAATTCTTGAGTAACGAACGGACAAGAGCGTCTGTGGCCGTCTTTCTTTTGGGCATTCGCCGTCTAGACGTACCTAGGTAGGTGCGCGATCAGTGTCGGACCAATACAAAATGTTCAAACAGTGGCATGGACAGTGAAAATTTGTAACGTGATCAGTGCACCGCGCATGCGAGCAAACGATGCAATGCACAGGCGACGTCTCCACTTGTTCTCGACGTTGCTTAATCATTTGCGCGCCTCTATGATTTGTTTACGTGTAGTGAGTGACGTTGTGAAGCGTAGAGTATTGTACTGCGTCAGACGCAGCGTATTGTTTTCTGGAGTGAATCGTCCATTGTACACTGACACATATATGTACTAAACACGCGTAACAAAGTGTGGACGGGTTCAACAAACATATCGCAAAGCCTAGCGTAGACTAGCGTAGACCTCTATCTACGCACGGTAGTAGTTGTTGCGCTTGCGATGTTAGCATGTATCAAACCGGATTGACAGGCGTGGCCAGCTTCTGGCGCGTCAAGCTCCGCAGAGGCCGCAGGCGGCTTTGCAGTTCGCCAGCATGTATCGAGAGTTGCGTCGGCACTGCGAGTGAAGAGCCGCCCAAAAGTTGCACAGGGGGTGCTTGTTTCGACAGGCGGCTGAACTCGATAGAATACTTCACTGTAGCGCAGGGTGACCAATAGAAACTTAAACTAGTTTCAGTTTCAGTTTCAGTTACAATCAGTTACCTGAAAGCGAAACTGAATCGGTCCTGCCACGGGCAACATAACTGAAACTGAAACTGAGACTCACAGTTTAGTTTCAGTTATTTGATGCTGGATTTCGGCAAATTTTTATTAAACTGATACAAATTTTTATGACAAAGTCGTTGTTTATTGTAGATATTGGAACCAAATCAATGTAGAGACTAACAAAAGTAATAATTCACCGCTAAATCCGCAAAATCTCAATGCCCGAGCATGGATTGACACAATCTGTTGTGACTTTCTGGCCTTCAATAACTGAAGCTCAGTTTCAGTTACTGAAACTGAAACTCGAGAATTGTCGTAACTGATACTGAAACTGAAACTAAAACTCAGCCGGCACCATAATATTTACTGAAACTGAAACTGAAATGAGTATTGGTCACCCTGCTGTGTAGCTTCAAACGCCATTGTTCACTGGACGGCGCTTGGCACAAGAGTGGCAAGAAAAGCAACTGGAAGCACCGTCATCGTCGCTATTCCGCCGAGCCTTTGCAGCACCCCTGAGTGACGACCTTCGTCGCGCCATTCGTCGATAGGCGGGAGATTCTTCAGGCGTCACGTTGACCTTCACTTTGCATCGGAGAGCACTCTCGGCTGAATAAAGGCACTCATTCGCTATCCGTCTTTTGTGATCCGCAACGGAATATAGGTACCTAGGCACAGTTTGTAAATTGTGTGTAGTAAGGAATCATCTAACCTCGGCATCTGTAGGTTCCACAGGATCGCTGGCACACGGTTCGAACCATCACTGGTGAAGAGTCGCACCGCCCCATCAGCGCCCAGGCGCAACACCTCGAGTTCCAGTCTCTTCCTGAATTAGGCGGGCTTTGGTTAGGACGTTCTTTATTGTGGAACTCACTACGAGTTACCACTGAGCTAAATCCTAGGATTCTACCACTGTGGTATGCGCACGACTGTCAGCGACAATACACTGTATGCACATGTATGTAATGCCATTGTAGGTTAGGCTAGGGTTAGCTGCACAATATGGGATTGGTTTAGCGCAAGTTTTAAAGTGGCGCAGGCAGTAAGCAAACGCTAACAGTTCGTAGCTGAATTCGTGACCTTACCGAAAGCAAGGAATCAGTAGTACTAACTGCTAGTACTAGCTGCAGCTCTCCGAATGATCACCCCTCCGCTCCCCTCGGTGCCGTTAAAGTACAACCCATAAAAGTTGTGAGCAAGAGGTTGACAATGAAACAGAACCATCCATACAGTATTGAAGCTCCGGTAAGGGTGTACAGACCTCTCAGTTTGCCTTTCGCCCAGACGACAGCGATCACAAAGTTGTCCACGTTCCCATTCCCATCCTCCGCAGAGACAGTGACCGGCACCAGCTTGCCAAAGGCGGGGTGATCCTCCTCGACTAGTCCCGCCTTGACGACGAGCTCGCGCGGCAAGCTGTCGTTTCTCGTCGAATTGTCGCGCTTGACCTCTTCAAGGGTCACCGGAACCTCAGACGTTGTCCGAATGGTGAAGCCCTCTGGAAGGGAGCGGACGCGAACTGGAAACCGTCGTCTTGTGAAAGAGGGCCGATCGTCCGTCAGCTCCATGCGTACTCTCGCAGGTACGAAGGTCTTGCGATACACTCTCTCAGCTGGCATACCATCGATCTCGCCATTCACAGACAGCGTGAACGACTCGGATGGGATTTCCAACTCCGCGATGTAGCTGAGTAGAATTGGGCTGTATTGAAGCTTCTTGAAGACCAGCTGTTGTCCCCTGAGCTTGTCTCCTGCACTGTCCGCAGCGAGCAACCGCGCCTCATTAGGCCGGAAATTCCAACCACCAGTCTCGACGACCTGCAGCAGAAGCTTCTCCCCTTGAGGTGGGTTGTTTTCGATGTTGTAGTAGACCGGATGGAGTCCACTATCGGAGAGGCGATTCCAAGTGGCTTCCACACCATTATCGCTAGCTGCTTCAACAGTGATACTCACATCAAAATCCTCGCCGTTTTGAACCTTCCATGGGCCAGTTGCTGCCTCAGCTTTCCAAATTGCACCCGATGACGTTTCAGCGATCAGGGTCATCTTGGGTTGTTTGCCTTTGGGACCAAACGTGGTGATGCGGGATTTATCTGACGTCCCGCCGATTGTAATTCGCAGGAATTGAACTGAGTTGTCAACGTTGAACGAAGCGCTTTCGCCAGAGGTCAACACTTTCGAGAATACCTTGACCAGCTTTCGTCCACCTGAAGATTCCAGTAGCCGTCTGGCAGTTTCAACGGCTTCTCTTCGTGATGCCGGGCTTAACGCCACACCCCCTGAGCCTTCGGCCAGTCGGGTGTATTCCTCTGGGATTTGGTGAGAGGCTTGCCTTTTCCTTCTCCTCTTCTTAGCTCGAAGACCGATGCTCGTGTAGAGAGCGTGCACCACTAATCGTTTCTCCTGCAACAGTTGCTGGACCTCAGCCAGTAGGTGGTTGTCCTTTGCTGGAGCGTCTGTGATTAGATACAGTGTAGAACCTTCGGGCAGAACTTTCGCGGCCACCCTCACTCCACTCATCGACATCTCAGGTTCGTCCATGCCTCCGGATGCTGAAAGAGCCGAGATGGCCGACTTGAATTCCTCTGGGTCAGTGGTGACCACAGCCGGGAACACATCCGGATCGCCAAATTCCGCTAAAACAAATGGGATAGCGTCCTCTGGGTACTGCCGCTTGTAGTCATCAACCAGGCTCTTCACCGTCTCCTTGGCGCCCTCAATCTCGTCGGTCATGCTGCCTGTAGTGTCGAAGGCAAATCCAAGCCCCTTCGGCTTCTTCTCAAAGCCGAAAAGGTGTAGGAAGTCGTTAACTTTGCCCTTTTTCGTTTTGACCGCCTCCATGTCACCGGCAAGGTCGAGCAGCCAGTCTACGGTAGCTCGCGCAGCTGCGTCGGCAGCCTTGTAGTGTAGGTGCTTGTGCGGTGAGAATCTCGCGTCAAGCGCATCTTTGTTGATGCCTCCGAAGGGCCGGACCTTTCGCGAGTCGTCGTTGTAGCCTCCATGGCTGCACTTCTGTAGGGCCGGGTCTTTGTGATTGTAGTAGCCGCTTGTCAACTTTCCAGTGACGATGTTGCTCGTACAATCTGGCGGTTCGGCCTTCTTCTTCTTCACACAATACGGCTTGCCCTTTGGGCCACTAGCAACGCAGTCCCTGCATGTTTTCTCCTTCTTGCCAGCTCTTTGGGGGAATCGAACCTTGTAGGTACCCAGCCTTCGCAGGGGGATAACAGGCCCTGCAAACCCCGCATGCTTTTCGATCCAATTGCTGTGACTGTAGAAGTCCTGCAGGGTGTGGACGCACTGGCCCAGCAGTTTTCGATACAACGTCTGCATTTCGAACAACTCCGGGACGAGAACGAAGTCCGCAATCCTTCTGAGCAGACTTTCTCGGTCCTTAGAATACTTCAGCATCTCCTCTCGTCGAGCCGCCAGGTTGCGATTCGCCTGCGCAAACTTCTCGTCATCAAAGTGATAGACGGGGTCGCTCTTTGTCGTCCACCACATGTCGGTGCCTCTCGAGCCGGCGTAGAATTGATTCACCACGTTGCAGTAGTCGAAGTTGCCAGTTTCAGCTCCGATTAGGTAGCAGCAGAGGTTGATATTTTGCACGGGGAACCTCCGGCCCAACTTGGAGTGGAGGGAGGCGCACAGCGGTGGTGGCTCCATCTCCAGTAGCTTCATGACCACGCGATGGATGGCGATCTTGGCCAGGTGCTCGTGATCGAACCCCGGGGCGAACCAGTCAAAACCGCCCCAATTGAACGCGGAGGTCCCATGCGCCAGCAGGAGGCCGACGAATAGCAAGGACGTCCCCATTCTCCGCAACACTGCGTCTGTTCTGTGAGTGCAGCCCGGGAATTGCTCCCTTTTGATTCCTCGCCGCTGTCACGACAGGCTAAAATTGATTGAGCGTCTGGCGCCTACCAAGCTGGAACAATTCACTTTCTTTGGCACCCGCACGTGAATACGTTTGGCATAAAACGCAGCCGTCCTCGTCAAGAACAAAGAACGTCGGCAACGGTTGAGTTGGCTTGGCACAGTCATTGCTCGCGAACGACTCCGTCCATTGTAAATTGCTTCGCGAAAGACTTTGATGTTAGGTTGTCTTGTGTCGCGCATGACGTGTAAACGATTGCATTCTTGACGAGACGCGATTGCGCGTGACAACAACAATAGTAAACATAGCACGTCACAAGATTCCGTTACACGCTACGAGCGTTCCAATCGCATGACTACTGTCGCGCTACCACACGCCGAACATTTGGAAGTGTCGAATCCGCCGTGCCTATTTTACAGGCTTTACTAAATTACACGTCGCAAACTTTCAAACGACACGTTGATTGCAGCTCGTCTTTTGCTCGTCGAGTGTCAGGCGGACGACCCACAGAGATCACCAGGAATCACCACATGGTGGATCACCAGCATTGATGAGTGCACCTTGTCTGATTGGAGGATCCCCCCCCCACCCGAGTTACATACAGGAGAGGGGGGGGGGGGCAGGGGTAACCATAGAAACTGAAACTAGTTTCAGTTTCAGTTTCTATAAATATACTGAAACTGAAACTGAAACTGAAACTAAAATGGTCAGACATATTTATACTGAAACTGAAACTGAAACTCCACAAAAGGAATCAGTATTAGCGCAATACTGAAACTAGTTTCAGTACGGCCAACGGGCGTCGACGTCCAACCACCAAACTGTGTCCACAACCACTCTCCTTGCCCCACCAACGACATTGGCCCTGGCATGGGAGGCAGATTTGGTGGCGGCGCCGCTGGCGGGGCTGCCATTGGGGCCGTTCTGACACTGGGAATTCCTCCCAACGCAGCTTGGCTGAACACCGTGGTGGTCGTCGCCTGCATGCCACTCGCAGTGGTCACTGGCAGGGACGTCGAAGTTCCACCAGGTGTCACCGTCTGCACTGACGAAACTGGCGCGCTGCTGACTCCACTGCCCACCGTTCCACTTGCCGGCAACGGCGCGACTGGCGCGGCCACTGAAGCGGGCACCGTGGTCGTGGGTGGCGTCCCAGCGACTGACGCAACTGGCACAACTGGAGCACTGCTCGTCGGCGGCGCAGCCGACACTGGCGTCTGCCCTTCCAGCTGCCCAACGCGATTCGCCAAGCTCGTCACACTGCCACTCAGAGGTTGCAGTGTCTGATCCAGCTTCTGGTCGATGACTGAAGCCAACTGCGTCAGCAGTGACTGCACGTCAATCGCTCCTCCAGCACCACTCTGCTGCCGAGGCTGACTGCCGTCTCCTCCACCACTGCCACCCCCATTCAGACGGAAGACTGGCGTCTCATCAGCGTTGGCGACTGGCGCCTGGCTGGCTCTCTGGGCCGCGCGACAAGCTCCACAAGTCCACGGGCCATTCGCCACGTCCACCTGGTCATCTGGGATGCAGTTGTGCTCCGTGTCACCATGCGACATGTGCCCGCAGCGCCCTGCGCACGTGATGGGATACTGCGACGACAGCACCTCCTCCTCACAGAAGCAACACGTCCCCACCACGTCATCAGTCTCCATACTGGACGTCTCAGGGTAGGACTGCGCTCCTGTTCTCGTCTTTACCATAGACGGCAGCGAATAGAGTTCTCTAACTCTTTACAGGGCTGCGCAAGCTCACCTGTTTTTTCGCCGCGCCTCAGCGCGGCGATGTGTATATATACAGATGACGATGTGCAGTCCGCGAACTTTTTTGTCCAGCCGAAGTAAAACACGTGACAGATGGCGTCAGGTAGAGTCGATGCCGCCGATTACGGATCCGATGATACTAGCTGTTGCTATTTTCAGAATGAAGGTGGGTGTAACGTTTGAAGTTAGAAATTTTTCGACAAATTATCTCTATTTGCAATGTTACGGTGCTTACGGGGCATATCACGTGCTAAAGCACCGTAGTCTGCTGAATAGACGCCAACTGAGAGTATAAGAGCGCCGTTTTGAGAAGCGCTGGGATGCGACAGCATGGCGTAGGCGGGAAAGCCGCCGGATCGCGCGCAAAAACGTGCGAGCCGACCGAGGTTCAATCCTCGGCGACCATTTTGCTTTTTTGCTGCGCTTTATTCTGGTTTTGTCATTTACGTTTTGACACCGAACAGCCAAACAATTATCGGCGTAGCGGCGTCTGGTTTGTCCACGTCAGCAAAATGTTTTACATAACCTTAAATCTCTGTGTCCAATGCTAGCGGTAGCGAGTTTCGTTGAGACTATACCCACGCTCACACCACCACCCCGTCGATTGGCATCTTGTCACACGATGGCGTCGATAACACCCAGCGAAGTCTTGGCGTCCGTTTCTGTTGCTGAGTCATTGTCGTAGTCGCGTCCGGTTGCTCCAAAAGTGGGCCAAGTTGTTTGCCGAGTTCAGACGCTAGCAAGTTTCCATGCTTGGCAAGTTTTTTTGTTGGATGTGAGGATTTCACACAGCTAGTAACTTTAGATGAACGGCGTCGTATCATGCCGATAACATATAGCGAACGCGGCGATATCACTGATCACTTAGATCAGCTGTACAGACAACCGTATCGTGGTAATAGCTGCACTTGGTTTATAACAGACGTTCTCAAGCTAATTTCTCCAGATGCGGCTAATGTTGTGTATTAAGTTCACTATGCTGTTCACCAAGATGTGACAGACACAAAGTATAGGTTGAACTTTTTACACACACAGCTTGTTGCCTCTCCTTCAGGGAAAGCCTTCAGGCACCTCCTGATCTTCTACCAGCCTCAGCGCTGCGTAGGACACCTCGTCAGCACCTTCGGAGAGCGGCGGCATGCACCTGTAGCTGACCCTCTCAGCCAAAGCGCTCACCCAAGCTCTCGTGCTGAGCCGACGACTCAGAGCGTCAGGAGACTTCTCGAAGCAGCGCTGCAACTGATCTCAGACTAGCCGATCTCAGTCGGCTGTGCCTCCGTTCCAGCTGCTCCGACAGCTCTGCAGTCACCACGCTGCACTGGCTATCCTGTCTCGGACACCACTTGCAGCACGATGGGCCTTCCTCCACCTGCTGGTCCGATGGCAGGCAGCCCACTGCTGCGCTCTCAGCCCTCCGGCGACTCCTCCTTCCACCTCCTCTGGCTGAGAACCAGCTCACGCTCCTTCCAGAGCCACCTCCTGGCCGACAACCGACCCAGGAGCTTCTCTCCCACTCGTCCGACGGCGCCCGAGGCTGCTCTCGCGGCCGACCGACGACGCAACAACCACCCAAAACAGTGCAACTATGCAGTGCTTCTGTGCGGTGCGTCTCCCAGTCGTTCTCCGGCGCACGGTGACTCTCACACACCCACAAAGCCAAAGCAACAGCAACACAGCAGAGAGCCCTTCCCTAGCACTTGTCGCCACAAGAGTAAGCCGACTCTGACACAGACAGCGCGCCTATCCACTTTTACGCTAGAGCGGCTAGGCGCGGCGAAACAACGCGCAACTACTTCCCGCGCGAACGAATAATCGCGGCGATGTGTGTCAAAGATTACACACTCAAAGGCGCATAACTCGCGCTTACGACAACGCAGAACGGAAAGCGAAACACCGGCAGATAGCTCAAGTTACAAGCTACCTAACGGTAACAGAACCAGCGCAAAACACTAGACGACGAGGGAGCAAGCGACGAGAAACCACTCCGACCTAGCGCAAAACTACTCTGGAAGGGGCGAAAGAGGGCGAGAACCAATGTGAAAGGGGAAAACAGCAGACGGAGGCAAAACCTAACGCAAGGAACAATGTAGGAAGGCCAATTCTCCTACACTTATTCATGGTAATCAGCAAGATAGAGTGCTGAATTTTCTGCATCCGAGTTGTGAAGAGAAGACGCTAAGGTCCCATGTGTGCAAGTATGACCTCGCAAGCTGTCATACAGTGTGCTGTGGATAGGGGGGGGGGGGGGGGCTGGAATTTCGAAAGACGCGGTATGTATGAGATAGTGGTGGGGGGGGGGGGGGGGGGTGAGGGAGTACGAAGGGTGAGGGAGAAAGAACTTAACGTACCTCTGGCTGGACGGGGGAGAGGGTGGGGGTGAGGATTTACTCTTCACCCCCCACCCCCCTTTACCACCACCACACTCCGGTTACAAGTGGGTAGGTATAGGTTACCTCTGCTGAACGTAAGAAATCGTGTAAGTGAGCAACATGACTGTCCTGTCTGTCATAGAGCTTACAACACTGGCGCAACGACGATTGAACCCTTGTTCTTCACGTTGAAGCTAAACTGGCGCGACACATCAACAAGACGTTTCATTCTTCGAAGTCTCACACCAAGCTCGCCACTGATTGGTTATCACTGACAGTGGGCAGACGCGAATCGGATCTGGAGATCGGGCCGCTTATATTCACCGTCGTCACTCCCCTCCCTCTGGCGGAGTCCCTCCTTCTCTTCCTCTTCCTTAGGCAGTGCACCACCTTGAGTCCCACAAAGATGGCCACTCCAAACAGCGCCAGGATGGCCAAGTAGTCCATTACAGTAACCGGGCGCAGGACGCGCTCCGCAAAGGTTCGACTCCAGGCCTTGCCGGCGGCCTCTCTCGCGTCGGAGGATTTGGGGAAGTTTTGTAAGAGATCTCGAGCGGTTATGAGATCCTCTTTGGCTGCGGAAGCTTTGCCATTCTTGAAGAGCAGATGCTCGTGGACGTTTTGGTGCTTGGCGGAGACGTCGCGCAGCTGCTCGACTTGCGCGCCCACTCTCTTGGTCTGAAAATAATTGAGTATGAACGTGCAGGAGCCCCTGCATAAGAAGGTACCGACGGGGATAGTGGAGTGGGATACAACACTAAGGTATGTACTGTGGGCTACGGTTTCACTTTGCGCCGTGCTGTTGCTACAGTGGCATGACATGCCATTCCCATTCAAACAACGCAGGTATTCATTGAAGCCAACTAATGTGATGTGAAATGCTAAGAACTAATTTTCGGGCAGAAGCAAGTTTCGGTCATTTTCTGGCACGCTGTGTCGTCCGAAATTTCTTCAATTCGAATACCAACCATACGAAGTGGAAGTGGCCGTCGTTCAAATTGTCTCCAATAGATGAGGTACTGTAGGTAATACCCATGGTGATGTGATACGCACAGTAAGTCTCCCCAGTGAGCTACGCAACGCTTGCTGGTCTTGAATTCGCCGTGAGTCACCAACAAATCGTTGACAATCGCACTGTCTACGGTACCGTACCTACCACCTTTCTCACGAAGATGTGACTCACGTACAAAGATGTGATTCTTGAGTCCGGCGTTCTCCAGATTCGTAAGTCGCCTTTCGTGAATGCGAACGTCGCTGCCACCACCGCAACCTCCAGCCCTGAAGCCCATCCCAAGGAAGCAGTCCCACCGCTTGGCGATCTGGGCGTTTGAAATTTCAACATTTATTGAGAAAAATTGCAGCCTTAAAGTTGCAAAATTAAACACATTTTCTACCTTCGTCCCTCCAGCCACCGACTTCGTCAGGTCGAGTAGACTCTCTGAGGTGTCATCTGGCAGACTCAGCAAGAGGGCAAGCCAGAGAAGCATTAGAACAGTTGAACCTTGTCTAGAATGCATGACAATCGTTTTGTTATGCAGTAAAGCGAGATAGGAACACAGTAACTCGAGCAAAGTGACTCAGCTCGGAGAAAACAGTGGAACGGTAACGATCCCTCCTCCAGCCGTCCCACAAGACTCCGAAGCGCGCGGCGACACAATTTCGTCAGGGGAAAGATACCGTAATCTCCGAATACTCGCGCTAAATTGTGCCAGTCACTCCACTCAAGATCCCGCATAATTCAGGGCAACCGATCCCTCAATTTACATAGGAATGTCGCCTCGACTAGAGGCGTTTGATTGATTGTCAACTAGGAGCCGAGAATTGAATTTGGGTCGGCCCGCCCTAAATCAATTGGCATGAACGGCCGCCTAGTTTGTTATGTATTCGATGCGAGAGGCCGCTGTCTTGAAAGCATACCCCTCTGGGAGAGTCCAAGACAGCTTCTCAAAGTGGTGCATTTGGGCAACAAAACAAGACACGAAACTCAAACGTTGAATTACTGTAACGCGCGCAGTTGGTCGAACGTAAAGCGAGAAACAGTTGTGTAGAGCGTATACCTCCTGTGGGCATCCTGTCACTGTTCGGTGCAATCAATGGTTGGCTACTGACCGCCACCATTCTAGTTTCTGAAGTTTATAGAGTGGTGTTGTTGTGCCTTCTGTCTTGAAGTCTGAAGAGCATTCGGCCAACCACAGCTGACCACTGTAGCGTTTGTTGCTTGTAGTTCGAATCGTTTTGGTCCCGCCGCGCTCGTGTGTCAAGGGCAAAAGTGGATTGAACGTTGAGAAAAACTCGACGATGCACAAAATCACTTCGCAGGTCTCAGTGTTGCCCGCTGAGCGGGATTGGGGAGTGACGAACATTGTGATCTTGTCTTGGTCCCGCTTTAGCGCGCGTCTGCACGCACATGAGGCGCGACGGCAGACCGGGTCACCGGATTGCGCCTGACCTTTCGCAATTTAAGGGGCGGCAACCGCCTTGATACGCGCCATGTTACCCCCTCGGCAAACCGGAGTTCTGCCTATTCTTGGCATTGTCGTCGTTGGGGCATTTTGTTCAGTGCTGCTCCTGACACCAAACCTAGTCGCAACCGGCGGCGATGTTCCATTGTTGGAACACGTCAACAGGACGTTGCTGAAACGCGATCCAGCCGACTTTTTTTCGCCCGCCCTCAGGCGGGCGAGACTATACGAGAGCTCGGCGTGCGTGCGTACGTACGTACGTACGTACGTCCGTCCGTCCGTAACGCTCTCAGATCTCGGCGTTGGAAAGCCGTAGAGCGGAGATCTTGGGCTCTACGGATAGGTCTCGACTCACTGATCATTCAGCTAAGAGGTTTGGAAATTCGCGCGCTACAGTAACCCGAAGGTGAAAACGCAAAACGGCCCTAGCTCGCTCGTGTTACATCGTAGAGCGGCAATCGACACGTCAGGTGAAAGCTCTCGACGTGTTCTTTCATGCGTCTGCAAAAGTTTTTTCAATTACGCAAACACGCACTGCGGAAAACGCCATTCTCGGCATTTTGACGCTAAAATCGCTCTAGCGCGCTCAATTTGCGTCGTAGAGAGAGCATCTCGAGCTTTTTGGATAGCTCCCGACTCACTGATCATTTGTTCTCCCAACGGTCGAAACTCAAAAATTTGAATTTCGCGAGTTACAGTAACCTGAAGGTGCAAAAGCACAAAACGGCTCTAACTCGCTCGCTCGTCTTACGTCGTAGAGTGGCAATCGACACGCCAGGTGAAAGCTCTCGACGTGTTCTTTCATGCGGCTACAAAAGTTCGCTCAATTACGCAAACACGCACAGCGGAAAACGTCATTCTCGGCATTTTGACGCTAAACTCGTTCTAGCGCTCAACTTGCGTCGTAGAGAGAGGAAATCGAGCTTTTTGGATAGCTCCCGACTCACTGATCATTTGTTCTCCTAACGGTCGAAACTCAAAAATTTGAATTTCGCGAGTTACAGTAACCTGAAGGTGCAAAAGCACAAAACGGCTCTAACTCGCTCGTCTTACGTCGTAGAGTGGCAATCGACACGCCAGGTGAAAGCTCTCGACGTGTTCTTTCATGCGGCTACAAAAGTTCGCTCAATTACGCAAACACGCACAGCGGAAAACGTCATTCTCGGCATTTTGACGCTAAACTCGTTCTAGCGCTCAACTTGCGTCGTAGAGAGAGGATATCGAGCTTTTTGGATAGCTCCCGACTCACTGATCATTTGTTCTCCCAACGGTCGAAACTCAAAAATTTGAATTTCGCGAGTTACAGTAACCTGAAGGTGCAAAAGCACAAAACGGCTCTAACTCGCTCGTCTTACGTCGTAGAGCCGCAATCGACACGCCAGGTGAAAGCTCTCGGCGTGCTCTTTCATGCGGCAGCAGTAAATTTTTCAATAACGCAAAGCGCGCACGGCAGAGAACGCCATTCTCGAGAATTTAACACTAAGATCGCTCTTTGCTACATGCAGAAGTGCGACACGGTTTGATTGCTCGTAATGCGCTCTTTTGTGCTCTGTCAATTGTTTGCCAAAACTTTTACCACTTTTTGTCACTTTTTTAAAAGCGTTGCTTGAATGAGGGATGTTCTTGCTCTAAAAGCCAAATCGCGGGCGAAATCAATATTGCTATGCAATACCCTCTTGCGAAGTGGGTGCTCATGAAGCGGAGCATGCGGGCGATGAACTCTCGCACTCTCTGCAGAAAGAACGCAACTCTTTGCAATGTCAGTCAGAACACAAACTCAACTTTTTAATACCGAAGCTTGTTCGTCAGAAGGCCATCGCCGCCTGATCGAGATCCGTCCCGATCTACAAGCGCGATGATCTAGTGCCAGAGCCACACATTGGAGAAACTCGCGAAGAGGAATTTCGGGAATACGTGGCAAATGTCTCCGGTTATCCACTGTGGTGCGAAGTCCGTTATCCAAAAGACAATTCCCCTCGGTTTCAACTGATTATGGCGCTGCACTACTCGCGAAGAAAGCCGAATACAACGCTATGCCATGACATCGCTGCGTCAGTCCAGCCAGGACTGAAGTGCTGGCTCTCCCACTGCGGGATTCGTTGTACTGGAATGTCGAATAATCTGACGACCTCAAACTATTCGTGCAACAATGAACAATTGCTGGCGAAAATCGAAAAGACAACAGGCGTAATGGACGAGACCTTACAAAGTGTCTTGCGCGACAGTGACTCCGTGTCCAAGTCGTATTTCATTGCTGCACACCAGTTCCAACCATTGGTGCCCTCCACCGTTTTTTCGCCCGGCCTCAGCCGGGCGAGCCCCTACGAGAGCTTATCGTCCGTGCGTTCGTCCGTCCGTCCGTTCGTCACGCTCTCAGATCTCGGCGTCGGTAAGTTGTAGGAAGGAGATCTTGGGCTCTACGGAAAGGACTCGACTTACTGGTAATGTGCCTCGAGAAATCGGCGTTCAAAAGTTTGAATTGCGCGCGCTACAGTAACCCGAAGGTTTAAACTGAAAACGGCTATTACTCGCTCGTCTTACGTCGTAGAGCGGCGTGCGATAGGTCAACTGAAAGGTCTCGACGTGCGCTTTCGCTTGGCATAACAAAGTTTCTTAATTACGCAAACACGCAACACGAAAAGCGACATTCTCGCGTTTTGAACGCAGAAATCTCTCTATCTCGTCTTCTGTCATAGAGAGACGATCTTGAGTTCACTGAATAGGTTTCGGCACACTGATAATTCCGTTAAGAGAAGTCGAAATTCAAAAGTTTGAATTGCGCGCGCTACAGTAACCCGAAGGTCCAAAACGCAAAACGGCTCTAACACGCTCGTCTTACGTCGTAGAGCGGCGTGCGATAGGTCAACTAAAAGGTCTCGACGTGCTCTTTCACTTGGCGTAAAAATTTTGTTAATTACGCAAACACGCACCACGAAAAACGACATTCTCGAGTTTTTAGCATAGAAATCGCGCTAACTCGCTCAGCGTGCGTCGTAGAGAGACGATCTTGAGTTGCTGGATAGCTCTTGACTCACTGATCATTTGTTCTTCTATTGGTCGAAACTCAAAAGTTTGAATATCGCGATCTACAGTAACCCAAAGGCTCAAACAGCGGCCCTACCTCGCTCGTCTTACGTTGTAGAGCGGCATTCGTTCGACCGTTTGAAAGCTTGCGTTGAGGTAGTTGTTGAACACTCATTCCTAAAGAAATACTTTTATTTTTTTAAACCCTTGTCTTACGAACAACTTTGTCTGCTAAAAAAATTAATCCCGGGCGATCCCAATGTTGCCTTGCAACAACCGCTCAGAAATGCGTGTGTCTTGCTCAAAAAATTAATCCCGGGCGATCCGAATGTTGCCCTGCAAGAACCCCTCAGAAAGGAGCGTGTCAGAAGTAGCGCATGAATAGTGGACTCCGGGCGGGCGCGCGTCATATCGGAAAGGCTTCGAAATCCTTTACAAAAGTATCCACTCTTTTACTCTTCCACTTTAAAATACTCACAAACCGCTCTGTATTAATAAAACAACTCAACTTTTTTAAAACAGCTTGTTTGGGCGTGGGTCGCTTGGCATGTGCAGACATTTGCTCTCGCCGAGCTGGCTTGGAATCGCCTCCGTTCAACAGGAGCCTTACAAGGACTGCTGCACCTCTTTACAGCATGCCACCGACCAAATACGCTGGCATTATCGCTATATTCAATCAATACCAATGACCTACCTAATGTCAAAAGGACGTTGGAAGCAGACGTTTGGGTGCTATGACGAGGCAATTGTTTATACATTGATGGCCAGCAACAGGTCCTACCAATGCTACCCAATGCAGCACTCCTATGAAGAGTTCCTTTTGTCGAAGGCAAGGCAAACTGCTGAAAAGGTGGCGCCGCACTTCTGTGTTTCGAGGAAACTAATATATTTGTGTGCCTGTGCCGGAGCGGTCACAAACCTGTTGCTCTTGTCAGTACTAATCGGCTCCTGTTGTTGCTGGGGACGATCGGAAACCGGTGAATGGACGCCCTGCTTCGTCTTTTTCGACAGCGTCCTTTTGGCCAACTGCTTTACGCTGCTTCCTATTGCCGTTGAATACAGCTTGGACGTGCGGAAGATACCGCACTGTCTCACTGGTTCGGACTACGACGGCGGCGGAATGAAGCATTTAAATACAAATCTTATTCGAATGGCTATGGAGGTTGTCGTATCGGTTGGCCAGCACGCTTCTCTGGTCACGTTCCTATCGCTGCAGAAGTTCATCTGCAGCCAGCTAACGCGGCCTCTTTCCCAAAGACTTTCCAACAGGCGGTCTTGCGCCATCGTATTTCGCTTGAGCTGCTCGTGGATTGGGATTGTGGCTCTGAACCTCTCGCCTTTCGGCATCGCTGTAGTGGCAGGAGCGTTATGGGACGCTTCTTCAGAGCAGTTCCATCGAAGCGAGGCTACCAACATTCTGCTGAGGGACATTCAGAAATTGACTGTCCAGGCGGCGCTGATGGGCCCACTCGTCCTAAACGTTCTATTGTTCTTCTTCGGGACCGCGCGCTTCGTTGTGCTACTACGGGCGTTCCACCAGATCGCGAAGGAGAGACGCGATCTGTTCGCTTCCGGCGACGAAAGCCGACGGCAGGGCGACGCCTTTCGACGGCAGCTGGTGGTCCTCTACACGACGACGACCATCTCCTACGTCGTGTTGCTCGCTAGCGTCAGCGTGATGACGGTAGCGGAGATCGGCATCTGGTCGGGAAAGGGCAGCCTCCTCTGCGGCAACGGATGGACCATCGTCCTCCTCTACGGTCGGGTCGTCAGTCTGCTGGATCCCGTCTGCTCGCCGGTCATCATCATCGCCCGGACGAGGATCTTCAGGTCGCGGCTGCTCGGCCTGTTCAGACCGGTTCAAGGGGCAGTCGGCTGGGCTCGACGAGGGCTTCGCCATGAGACGACCCCTTCCAGCGACAGTGTCGAAATGACGACGGTTTAGCTCTCTTCAAGATCCAACCGCGCGTGTTGCTCGGTATTCTGAGTAACAGGCGCACTCAAAGCTTTGACCGACTGGAACGCAGTGGGGTTTAGTGTCATCGTTCTCTTTGCTGCCTACGCAGTCACATATAATGCGAAGGGTTGCCTGCTTCGTCTGTGCTACACTACAGTATCTCGTTACTGCACATTACTGTAATGTCGCAGTTGCGGTAAAGGAGGATCAGAACGGTGCATAGGAAAGCGGGTGGCGTGGTTTGCATAGTTAGTTTCGCTTTCCCTAACCAATATTTGGAAATTCTGCTATACCGACCACACGCACAGTGCACACACAAAACCAGTGTATCAAATGAAGTACCACACTACAGTATTCTAACTTTCTAAATCGCGCAGTCTACGATCTCTGTTCTTTCAAGACCCTACCTACTTGTACTGGACCATGACTATGTCACCAACGGATATGGGACCGCACTGGTCGATGGCCACCCATGAGCCAAAGACAGGCCAAGACCTGGGCTTGAATACGGACGCCAGTGGTTCCTCGGTCGGAATCCGGTAGCTAAAACATTTAAACTTTCCAGTGAAAGGGTCTATCAGTGATGGTGACATATGATTGAGAAATGTAACCTCCGAAGCAGCTTGTGAGGCTGTTGATCCGGGTGGAGTTCGCCTCTCTCCACGTTGACAGTGGTGAACAGGCATCTGAAAGAGATACTCACCAGAAGTCCCTGAATTGCCAAGTAACCTGCTCAGAAAACAGACCTCCCAGTTGGCATGACTGGAGTTAGTAGAACGCTGTCTCCTATCCGGATCTTCGTCCAGTTGTCCTGTGAAATGTCAGATCAGAACTTTGTAACAAATTGCTGTTTGAGACAAGTCACCTCTTCAAACGGCTTCAATTCAGTTCCATCAACCACGATGGTGGGACGAAACTGTCTCATTGAAACGACGTCGTTCTCTGGCATCCTTGAATTTAGCTCGTTCAAAGAAGCTTGACTATGCACGGTGTATGGCGAAGTGTCGACGTAGGTAATCTGATAACACCAAATTGATATTTGGCTAGGTAATTGAATTTGACAAATTGTGCTTGACTCATGCCGAATATGCTGAAATTGATCTAATTTAAAAGCTTCAGTTCACTCGTATGTGGTTTATTGTATTCAGGTGATTTCAATTCTGTAATCTATTGATTTCAAGTGCTATACCAGATTAAATACTTTGTTCAGACTGTAGTTCGAAAAACTTTATATTACATAGAATAACAACCGATTGTTTCAAGCGTTGTAACGCACATCTATACTGCATGAGTGCATCATGTCAGTTGTGTGTCAAACGGAACTTCAAGTCAAACTGAGACAATCAAATCACCGGCTCATTCCTGGGCTTGATAGCATCTCCCGCTTGTCGCAGCACATCGTTTGCGTTCACTCTTCTCTCATTGTACAAACCATCCAAGAAGTAGATCAGTCGAATCTCTTTTCGGTTCCCTTTTCCGTCAGTGGCATTCAGGAATTCGGTTAGCCAATTGGCGACCTCATCACCGCAATCCACGCCTTCCGTGGTCAGTTTGTCCCAGGCACTGCAATTAATTGTGAGTGAAAATCAAATTTCGTAAGTGGAAACTTGGCATGGTGCTAGATTGAAAATGGTTGTACCATGTCAAATGAAATCTGATCAGTAAACTCAGCATTGAGGCAAAGCGGTAAATATGTCGATAAACCCACACAGCTCTCTTCAATTTCCCACTTGTATCACTCTTCACTTCCTCTAGATTCACTTCAATCTTCCCATGTTTGTCCGTGTCTCCATCCAAAATACTTTCCAAATACAGAATTCCATTTTCAATGCGGCATTGTACCAACACGCTTCTGGGAACACTTTTTCCAGACACCAAACTCTCATTTGAGACGTCATACAGCGACAATTGTCTGTCCAAGTTTTCACCCGATTTCAGGCCAAGCTCTGTACACTCTCCATTCTTTAGAGAAATTCCTCTGCAGCTTTTGACTGGATAGGTGAAGAGTTCAGTTACAGTTCCGACCTCCACCCATTGTCTCGGCCTGAAAAGTGCCAGAATTTGGTAGTGATTGTGAGTTTGTCAGGACGGAGCGTCGATTAGTGATTGCCGCCAAAAGTGAAACTACGCCAAATCATTTCGTCATTGTGAATTTTCGATTGCCTCTCGGAACAAATTAAAGATTGAACGAAAAGATGAATTCTTGGTGGTTTGGTACCGCAGGTAGGGTAACTACCAACACAAATGGACGGCCAAGTTACATTCCGCGTCCAGATATGACAAACTGATGCAAAACTCAACACTAATTTACTCAAACCTGAGCTTCTGCAATCCATTTGCCAAAGCCCTTCTCAAAGGACTGTCACTTTTGCTCAACTGCCAGAGGGTCACAAAACCCGCCGTGGCACCTGCGGCGATGAGAACCTCTTTTGTGGAGAAGCTCGGCATATTTTGCGGCCTTTTCACTTGCCTATTTCCACGCTACAGCATAAGGAAAGCACACGCAATGGCAATATACGCTGTAGTGTGTGTGTGTGTGCGGGGGGGGGGGGGGGAGGGGGTGACTGGGGAAGGGGGCCACATAACTACTGGACGCAAGACAAACACAGACGTGCCGAGTGCTGCTGAGTGCGGGTGCGGTATGTCTTTTGGTTTCGTCGTAAGGTCCTAAGGGGAAATTCCGCTGTTTTGTCTGCAAGTTCTTTGAACTGTCAAACTTCCTCCACCCGCGCAGTATTTGTTCCGTCACTTCCCAACGTAGAGCGTTGCGATGACAAGAAATGTCGTATCGCTGCGTCCTAGCAGGGAGGCAATTTGCCACTCCCTGCAGGACCAACAAAAACTTTTTGGTGACTGCGAAGTGCAGCCACATTTTTGGTGCGTTACATTTTCATGCGACGTCGTTCCCATAATGATAATGGTCTGTGTTACGCTAAAGTGTGCCATATTTTCAGAACGGTTGTCCGACTATGAGACGTTAACTTCGACGGACTATTGAGTCAGCACAGAGCTCCACATCATAAACCGCCCATATTTGCAGAACGGATATCCACGCGTGTTTCTTTGCTTTCTTTCTTCACGCCACCACAAGCACACAGAAGACAAAGAAATAGGCAGTGTACAGAGGTACATACGGGCGAACGGACGGACGAACGTACACGTGTACTAAGGTGCGGCACGTCAACTTTACGCGAGGAACACAACGACGACAGAACGCACGGACTGGCCTACTTTTGTGACAATGGCGTGTGATTCAACTCTTCTCACCGTCATCATCATCAGCGGAACAGAAATAGCAGCACACGAACGACACAATAGCCAAAGGGTTGCGTGTCTGTCTGTCTACAGAACGCCAAAGGTACTGTAGCTGAGTACACGTAGTGACAAAGCAATACAAAGTGTGATTGCGCTCGTTGAACGTTATATGGCATACTGTCAAGGGGGAACAGCGTTTACGCCAGGCTAAGTGCGACTACCTACAGAGTACAGAACAGAGTACAGCATATCGAACCGTACAACAATGTATCAAAGATATAAGCTAAGAACAGAATCGATGCGAACGCTAACAACGCCGAAACAACCTCGTGTCGCACTTAGGACAAGGACATGACTTAAGTCCACACTTAGCCTAGTCTAAGTCTTCCTCTTCCTCTTCCTTCACACAGGGTACCACTTGATCCTCCTCCTCTTCTTCTTCTTTCTCTCTTCCAACCTGGTCGTTTCGCTCGTTTCGTTGGTTGGCGCTATTTTGACTCATTTGCTCCACGCTCTGACTCTGAGCAGCTCCCGAGCTCTGAGCCCCGGGCTGCAGCCAGGGCAGAGCCAGGAGTTGCTCGCCGGTGGGCCTCTCCGCAGCCCGCTTTTTCAACAGGCCTTGAATCAGCGCTCGAGCTTGGTAGCTGACGCCGCTTCTGGGAGGAATGACCAGAGGCTCGTGGCGTATTTTGGTGAAGAGGCCCGCCGGGGTGCTGGCGTAGAAGGGGTATCTAAAGGAGTTTTAAAAGTATTGCAATAATGTTGTGTGGTGTACTGTAGTTGATGGTGTTTCACACTCGATGACAGTAAAGAGTCTACATGATGTCAGAGCGAGCTTTGGAAACTGGACATCGGAAACTAGCGCTGTTAGCTCAGAACACGACAAACTCTCATCTATCTGTACGCGGGGAATTGTCGCTTCCCGAAGGTTGGCGCGTCTGGTGATTATGCAAAGCCACAACAACGCGCGGTGAACAGATCCACTTTCCATTGAAAGGTGTGTATTGGTCCTGCGGACAGTGTAACGAGTCATACATTGCATCTGCCACTCAAGTCTGACAAGTTCTTCATTTGTCCACTTGAAGGAAAGCCGCAAGCATCATTCAACACATCATTTTTTCAAACAAAGAAAAACACTACCCACCTCCCCAGCAGCAGCACAAACAGCAGGACGCCCAGACTCCACACATCGGCCGCTTTGCCCGAGTAGCGCGCCTTGCTGGCGTCCAGTATTTCTGGGCTAACATAAGCGGGACACCCGTGTCTGTCTTCCAACAGGTCGCAGCTTGGGTCGGCCAATAGAATCATGTCGTCGATGGACTCGAAGCGGAGAGTGGTGCTGAAAGTGGTGTGATGAATGAGCGGTTACACAAGTATTGTCAGTGGCCCTTAGTGCTCATTCAGTGGAGCACTCCAGTCGCTCAGAGAGTCCAGTTCCACTCCACTGCACAGCGCTCCACTCCAGTCTACTCACTGCTCCACTCCACACCTCAACTGTACAACTCCACTTCTCCATTCCGCTCTACAAACTCCGTCAGTCCTCTGAAATTCACGCCACTACACTCGGCACTCACTTCACTTAATGACGCCAGCACTCTATTCTGCTTATGTCACTCCACTCTTTTACTGTCAACGCCACTCCACTGCGACTGCACGGTGCACTCCACTCATTTACTCTCCACTCCACTCCACACTCCCACTCTAATCTCAACTCAATCCATTGTGTACACCAAAAACTACCCCATACCATCGTTCGTCGGCGAAGACGAATTTTCTCAGCTTCAGGTCTCGCACGATGATTCCCAAGTCGTGACAGAACGACACCATCTCCACGATCTGCCTGTAGAACACTTGCGTCTCCGCCTCCGAGAGACACTTCTGTCGCTGCACCTTGGTGTGCAGATCACCATAATGAATGGGTGACACCAGAAAGTGTCTGGTCGTACCGTTGCCGTCTTGGACAATCTGAAAGATGATAATTTGACTAGATATATTGATATTAGGCAAGCTTAAATGATTACGAACCTCAGTTTTCAGCGGCAGAACGGCGTCCCTCAAACGGTTCAGGTGCACTCTCCCATGGGACTCCGGAGGCAGAAGCTGCTCTGCCGAGTTGAGTCGCTGGGTCAGGCGCAGCAGGTGGCCATACTGCTGGCTGGAGATCGACTGAAGAAAGATAACCAATCAGTGAGTCAGATTGTCTATAGAAGCCAATCATTAACATTCTCAACTCCTCACCTTCAAAATCTTCTCCGAGCCTTCGGAGGCATCCCGGACCCGGAAGCCTCCGGGCCAGTTCTCCTCGTTCTCGTAGCCAGGCTGGACGTAGAAGCGCCCAACGATGACCTTGGGACCCTGCTGGGGTCCTGGGAAGCCGTGCGGGCCAACATGGGTACCCGGGAAACATGGGGCCGGGCTCAGGCAGGCCGAAGGTGAGTTGGGTCCGGAAGGGTCTCCGGAGTCTTTCCGCTGTCTTTTGTGCTGTAGACTCGAGAGGTCCAGTCGAGGAAGGTCGGCGGTCGGGCGCTTGCGGGACAGCCGACTGGTGTGGGCCACTGACGTCATGTCGTCTAGAGAAAGGGGCATGGGTGAGGGAGGGTGGGTGGGCAAATCCTGCAAAGTTTGCGTGACGATGCTTTCTTTCCTTTCAGATACGTGTTGGAAATTCCATGATTGTCTGAGGAGAATGATAAACTGAACCGAAAACAGGCTTGCACAATGCCCATGTTGTGTTAGCAGTGGTTGTGCAATGCACAACTAGTCCACGTACTCCAAACGCCCATTGCGCAACACCTGCGCAAAGTATGCTGTTGACATTTCACAGCAAAATCACCTTAGGACAATCAGCCAGCGGATCACTGGCCGAGCAGACGCCGTCCTCCCGCCGTATATCTTCCAGCTGCTTCCATTTGTCCTTGTTTTATCCTTGTTTCACAGATTTGTTACAACCAAAGCATGCTAAGTCAGCAGTCTTGCCTTAGGGTCGCCAATACACAGATAGGGGAGAGGGGGCGGTTGCACAACAACCAGTGAGAAAGCGGTTTTCGAAATACACGTACGTACACCACGCGCCACCGGCCTATATAGGAGCCATTTCAGCCTTCTTGCACCAGACTGACGAAAGATAGCGCAGCGCTGTCGTGTGACTCTGTGGAGTGTGCGCCTGATTCTCAGGTTGGGGTGACGCCAGAAAGATCCGACCAATGAGCGACGCCCAGGGAGCTCTATTCGGCCGGTGATTGGCCGCGTCAGCTGACGTCGCGAGGAGCGATCGATGACTGGGCCGACCGGTTGCCTACAGTACGATGCTAATAGCGCTGCAGTTACGAACCAACAGAGTTTGGAAATCATCCGAGCTATTGAAGAGTAAGCATCAGGGTGTCGACTGCAGCCATTGGTTCTGCCACCTTCGCGGTTCGCGTACTGTATGTCAGAATTTCATCGCAATGGAATTGTTCAAGGATCACACTGTTCATTATACCATCGCCTATTCAAATCATACGGTATCCTATACTCTACCGCATCCTGGAGCGCTCTTTCTTCTCGCTCGGCCACAGCACAGCGGGGGAACAGACGCACACACACATTCTCAGCACAGCACACAGCTCGCGCATTCGAACGAAGGAATAGGGGTTGTGAGGCAAGTCTGAACCTGACTGATGCAACAACAAGACGCGTTGCGAGAATGGGATGATGAAACATCTCTGACAACTGACGAAAGGGGAATTGTGAATGAAACAAGCGGAGTGGTGATTTATAGGGATGGCATTGCTGAAACTGGCAGGATGCTGAAGCATATGAGCGCAGAATGCGTTTGTCAACGCGTGTCGATATCGCCAAGATTCGCTGCACTTACGAACATGCCGTTATTGTCTGGTGTACCAACTGTTGCTGGCAATAGCTAGTAGCTGAATGGACCCACTTGACTTAGATACCTGCTAATCCAACAACTCCTAAACGTTGCACAAAGCTTGCTCTACTATTGTCTTTCAACCCATTGACGTTTCATCCAATCAACTACAGTAAAACATCCAGACGGTTTGAATTTCTAATTTCGAATCAGCGACTGCTTATGACAGCGTCTGATAACGAAACTCGCGCGGCCAATCAGCGCACGAAGCGAGCACGTTTTGAGCGATCGCCGCTTCAAGCTGGCGTCTCGTATGTAGCTACAATGTAGGTGTACCGGGTGGTCCAAAAAAAAGTGACCTCCTTTTCTGACGGCCACAACTTTCTCCTATGAAGACCAAATTGGACCAAACTTTGTGTGTTGGTACCCTAATGTGTTGTAATGGTGTGTGCAAAGTTTCACCTTGTTTCGACAAGACACGCTCAAGTTGTGGTAATTTCAGTTGAGCTCGTCTGAGCAACAAGCTTTCCACGAGGAAAACTGCTAAATCTTCTAAGTGGAGCACGCGAAAGAAGTGAAATTTGGCGCGATAAAAGTTCAAACTGTTACGTACGTAATCCTAATGTTCGCCGCCGCACTGACTTACTACAGCGTTGATGTCAATGGCAATGGTTACAATCCATCGTTCATATCAGTGGACGTTGTTGATTCGCTCACATGCCAAAGGCATTCCTAGAGCAACCAATTCTACTTTTCGTGCTAAGATATTAGCGTAATGGGACTACGCTATTGCATCGCAAATGCTAATGTCACAGTTTTGAGATTTATCATGCCAAATTTCACTTGTTTCGCACGCTCCACTCAGAAAGTACCGCAGTGTTCCTCGCGGAAAGCTTGCTGCTCAGACGAGCTCAACTGAAATTACCACACCTTGAGCGTGTCTTGTCGAAACAAGGCGAAACTTTTCACACACCATTACAACACATTAGGGTACCAATGTACAAAGTTTGGCCCAATTTGGCCTTCATAGGGGAGAGTTGAGGCAGTCAGAAAAAGAGGTCACTTTTTTTTGGACCACCAGGTACGTACATACTGTAAGTTAAAAATTCAGTTTCTTGCAGCAGAGCAAACAAGCAGGTCGTTCATCACTTGCAATAAGGCTCAAAGCATGCCCGCATTACCAACTGAAGCTGTCACTGCTTGACTTAAAATATGTGCCTGCTATTTCAACAATTCTCCTGATGTATATGTCACACCCAAAATGCGCAATATGGCACCTTCTGGGTGGTTACTACCGGGTTTTTTCGCCCGGCCTCAGCCGGGCGAACCCCTACGAGAGCTTTTCGTGCGTGCGTCCGTTCGTTCGTTCGTCCGTCCGTCCGTTACGCTCTTAGATCTCAGCGTTGGAAAGTCGTAGGAAGGCGATCTTGGACTTTATGGATAGGTCTCGACTCACTGAGAATTGCGCTAAGAGGTTTCGAAATTCAAAAGTTTGAATTGCGCGCGCTACAGTAACCCGAAGGTTAAAACGGAAAACGGCTGTAACTCGCTCGGCTTACGTCGTAGAGCGGCGTGCGATAGGTCAACTAAAAGGTCTGGACGTGCTCTTTCGTTTGGTACAAAAAATTTCCTTAATTACGCAAACACGCAACACGAAAAGCGACATTCTCGCGTTTTTAACGCAAAAATCGCTCTAACTCGCTCAGCGTGCGTCGTACGGAGACGATCTTGGTTGGTTGGATAGCTCTCGACTCACTGATCATTTGTTTTTCTACCGGTCGAAACTCAAAAGTTTGAATTTCGGGAGCTACAGTAACCCAAAGGTGTAAAACGCAAAACTTATCTAACTCGCTCGTCTTCCGTCATAGAGAGACGATCTTGAGTTCATTGAATAGGTTTCGGCACACTGATAATTCCGTTAAGAGAAGTCGAAATTCAAAAATTTGAATTGCGCGCGCTACAGCAACCCGTAAGTCCAAAACGCAAAACGTCTCTAACACGCTCGTCTTACGTCGTAGAGCGGCGTGCGATAGGTCAACTAAAAGGTCTCGACGTGCTCTTTCACTTGGCGTAAACATTTTGTTAATTACGCAAACACGCACCACGAAAAGCGACATTCTTGCGTTTTTAGCATAGAAATCGCTCTAACTCGCTCAGCGTGCGTCGTAGAGAGACGGTCTTGAGTTGCTGGATAGCTCTTGATTCACTGATCATTTGTTCTTCTATTGGTCGAAACTCATAAGTTTGAATATCGCGATCTACAGTAACCCAAAGGTTCAAACAGCAAATCGGCCCTAACTCGCTCGTCTTACGTTGTAGAGCGGCATTCGTTCGACCGTTTGAAAGCTTACGTTGAGGCAGTTGTTGAACACTCATTCCTAAAGAAATACTTTTGTTTTTTTAAACCCTTGTCTTACGAACAACTTTGCCTGCTAAAAAAATTAATCCCGGGCGATTCCAATGTTGCCTTGCAACAACCGCTCAGAAATGCGTGTGTCTTGCTCAAAAAAATAATCCCGGGCGATCCCAATGTTGCCCTGCAAGAACCCCTCAGAAAGGAGCGTGTCAGAAGTAGCGCATGAATAGTGGACTCCGGGCGGGCGCGCTTCATATCGGAAAGGCTTCGAAATACTTTACAAAAGTATCCACTCTTTTGCTCTTCCACTTTAAAACACTCACAAACCACTCTGTATTAATAAAACAACTCAACTTTTTTAAAACAGCTTGTTCCGAAAAAGCGCCCCCCAAACAAGCGCCCCCGGGGCGCTTATTTGGCATGCCTTTCCAAATAAGCGCCCCGGGGCGCTTACCTATTTGGAGAAAAGATTCTTTGAGCAAAGTATGCATTTTGCTTCCTTGCGTTAACTGTTGACCTAGAAAATGTGGGTCTGAGGAGCCGATTTGAGCCTGAATTCTCCATTTTGTAAGAGAATTCAAATGATTATGCATTAAATACCAGTTAAAAATGATTCTGTACGTTTGTACTTGCACTTCTGTTGAGCGTATGCTATGTAGTGTATGGAAATGCCTCAAAGACATCAGATTAGACTTTCCAAATATCCGCCCCGGGGCGCTTATTTGGTTTGATTCTGCTCTCGCCAGAAGTGCCAAAACTTAATTAGCGCCCCGGGGCGCTTTTTCGGAACAAGCTGTGTGTGTAAAAAATTCAACCTATACTTTGCGTCTGTCAAATTTTGGTGAACAGTATAGTGAACTTTGTACACATCGTTAGCCGCATCTGGAGAAAGTGTGTTGAGAACGTGTGCCACAAACCAAGTGCAGCTTTTTCCACGATACGGTTGTCTGTACAGCTGATCTAAAGCTCAGTGATATCGCCGCGTTCGCTATATGATGTCGGCATGATACGACGCCGTGTGTCCGGGCATTGTCAAATGTACACGCATCTGGTCTGTGCAGTTTAAAACTGGCGCGTCTTAAGCGGATCAGGCTTGATAGTACGGTAACACTAACTACAGCTAGCTCTTACTAAGTTAGCACTAAGTTACGGTATTCCTTACACAGTGTGTTGCTATGCTGGCACTAAGTTCTATACATTGTGTACTTGCGGAAATAAACGCAAAGCAATCGATCGAGGAAGAAATGAGAAGGCCAAACGCTCCCGAATTTTCTCCGCCGGACTGTCAAGTTCACAGTGAGCGGAAATCATGAAGGGATCAGCCAGACGGGGCTGGCCGGACCGCATATTTGTCGGACATTTGCTGCGACATGCTAAGGTAGAGTCGTCGTGATGTGATGCTCAGTGGCGTAGTCATACTTCGCTGGTTGGCGAGGCAAAAACAATATGGAAGACAGTTTTTCCGTTTTGGTGCTAATTCGTCCAGAATTAGCGCCGCAAGCGAAAAATTCGCTATCTTAGGCTTGAAGACAAGATTTCGAATACTCGTTGCGCGCCACATGGAAAATTTTGACTGTTTACAGCGTCGCGGGCAACTTAATTGTGCCGCATGCGGAACGTCTTGCAGATTTACAGTGTCACAAGGTGGTAGTATTTTGGTGTGTTCAGCTTCATCAGCTTCTGAGTGTGGGCGATTTGTGCCACCATGCCGTCGTGTCGGTTGGGCGCTGCGCGATTTCCCTGCCTCTGCAGTTCTACACCCTGGAGTGAAGCGGGGCGAATCCGACCCGAAATGACTCATTCAGTCCAAGGCTGTGACATCTGAAAGGTGAGTAGCTACAGAGAGTGGATCTTCAT
>JASAMZ010003815.1:0-39781 GCA_030248115.1 Linhomoeus sp. GSCO2_2
GGAGACAGGAAATGAATGGTTTTGGCATGCGACCCATTGAATTCGAACTTTGCGGTAACCTAAGACGAACCGAGCACATTATAACTGCTTCTTGAAGAACACGAAGTCGGTGGTGTTGTTCTTCGGTGTGATCAGAGTTCGGCCGTCGTCGTCCCGAACGTCGGCATAGGGGACGGATGCGAAGGTGTCGAATGCCAGTTTCTCCCGGAACAGTCTCTGAGAGCTGAGCCCCGTGGCCAGTACGATGACGGTGTCGCAGCCCGCTCTCTGGCCCTCGTCCAGCCTGCAAATGCAGTTGCATTGCTGCACGCTCTCAGTCCACTTCGTGGACCGTTGCCTAAGCTTTCCATTCACCCACGCGAGTCGGTTCATCTGAAGGGCGATTCCCCTGCGGCGGTGGGACGGCGCCACACATAGGGCGTCGAAGGCCAGCATCTTCTCCGTCTTCCACTCCATCAAGATGCCCTGAAGATTGGCCATGGCCAGAAGCCGCGCCCAGAAGCTGGCCACCAGTGCCAGTTTTTCGTCGCTGAACTGCAGTCCCAGCAGTGACTTCCACTTCTCCAGGTACTGCTGCAGAGTGGCCGAGTGACTCAAGCGAGCGCCTATCAGGTCGTTGCTGGATGCGTCCCTGTAATGTTGCGTCTGGCGGATGAAATCTCGCAGAGTTCATTGTAATCCAATCTCCTTCTCCGCGCGCCATCAGAATAAACGCAAACTGCGCAACCTGGCCAGTATGGTCAGTCCACTGTTGACCGACTCCGTCACGTAGGCCTCGAAGAAGCCACGCAGCTGCTCGTTCTCCAGGTCGAATTCCATCACTTCGTTGATGGTCTCTCCCGCCTTGGCGTCGACGAAGTTTGCCATGAAGAAGCTGAACACTTCGCCAACATCTTCAGGCTTGGCCAGGGAGAAATGCACTTCTTCCATTGCAGCGGGCTGCGTGGATTGGAAGGTTTCTGTGAGCTTGTTTGTCAGAAGTTGGGAATGCACTGCGTAACGTGTTATGGCAGTCTGCCCGTCTGACTGTATGTTTGCTCCTGATAAGGCGAACTACATATGCACCTACGTACTGAAGTTGCGCCCACTGAGTAGTTGCTGAAGGCGCGTGGCAATTGGCAATACGCTTCAGTTTCGTTTTATGGTGTCCTTGCCAGTCTGACACCGAGTGCCGAATGGCGATCTTGCTATCCACATTCATTCACTCCCATACATCGTAGGCACTTCAACAGCGAGAAGGACAAGTAATGAATCGGAAGCATTCTTAGGACGGAGAAGTCGAGCGCAAACGAAGCTGACGTCTGAAGACACTTGAATAACGTTGCGACTTGTGGAGAGGCTTGAATGTTTGTAAATGTATCATGGTACGTGGATCATGTGGACTTGAATGTTGCCTCCCACTTCGATCTCGTCCACCTCCTGCGGCGGACAGCGGTGCTTGTACTCGACGAAAGGCATGCCGTTGACCGATACCTACAATCCGCCATCAGATGAAGAAGTACGTAAAACTACTACGTGACAGCAGCATATGGACAAAATACCTATGTAGATCGCATGAAGCGCTAATTTTTTCCACCTTGTAGCCGTCGTGGCCGCACAGGAGGTCCAAATCGAAGGTTCCACCCGGGACGAAGGGGTAGTTGGGCTGCTTGCGCTCCTCCCTTCCCCAGCCAGTCCCCTCCAGGAAGGTATTGCGTACCACCGTCTGTAGATCGCCATGAAAGACTCGACACTCAATCAACCGCTCAAAAATTTCTCCTATTTTACCTGCTCGGTGAATCTGGGGTTGAAGTGGAAGTGGATGCGCGCTTCACGACGAAAGTTGATGACGAAGTAATTGGCGCCCATCTTGGGCGTGGCCGTCATCAGCAGCCGATAGGGAGGCTTGACGACTCCACCGCCGGGAGCGGCCTTGAATGGCAGACTCTGCAATGGAGAGACACAGAACTTCGGCGTTGCAATGACTCCGCACTATGGACTTCATGGTACTGTAGGAATAGGACAAAGAAACCGACCGGCCGGAAGAACGGCGCTCGGCTCTGGTCGTGCTGATTGCTGGCCGACGTCAAAGGCTGACTGTGCACTGCAGAGAAGGTCAATGCGCCCGACGGAGTGAGGCTAGCAGCGTTCCAGTTGGCCTATGTACAAAGCTATGGGTTTCACCACACTACGGTAAGGAGAGATTAGAGGGCAGCGTGTTTGGAATGGATTAGGATAAGTATGTAACTAACCAACGGCTAGCGCATCAGTCTTACCAAGACTGCTGGAAAGTTCGGCGTGCAAAAGCCGTGGAATGGACTTGGACGAACTGGACAGAGTGGCGGCGGCATGGGATACACAGCGCCGGTCATGGAGTGCTGAATAATAACTGAAGGTGAGTGCACGTACCCATAGCTCGTAGTTCGCTGCAAATGGGCGATACGCGATTTGGACTCCATTAGGCTTCTGGACACTTCGTTCGCACATTCGTCTGAAACTCGATGAAGTCCAGTTGGAGGCACCCTTTGACGTAGAGGGCGCTGACCCGCTCCAGGCCGATTCTGTGCTTGTAGTCGGCGAAGTGGATTCCGTCCACATCCACCTGAAGGACGGTGGTACTTGCAAAACCATAGACGTCAAGTCCACGTGACACTAACGACATGGTCGAAGGCGAGTTGTTACCTTGAAGACGTCAGCCAAGGCCAGAACCCTCAGCTCGAACACTTGACCTTTGCGAAAGACGTTCTCGTGTCGCTCCTCTCGGCCCCAACGGTTGTCGATCATGCTGTTCATCACAACCTGCCGACAAGTCCCGTTACAAGGGTCTCAATGTCAGTCTGAATCAGTCCATGCCACGTGCCTGGCCAGTCTTGAAGCTGGGTTCCGCGAATCTCGGGTTGAAGAGGAAGGCGACGTCGTCGACGGGACCGCCAGACGCCTCGTCCACCACCAGGCCGCAGGTCAGGTAGAAGGCCGCCCATCTGCGCGAAGCGTAAGAAATGCGGCGCTGGAATGCCCCCGGGCATACCTACATCAGCCTGTTACTACGACGTGAAGTACAAGTGGTACCAAGCTTCCGACAAACTGTTGCGCTCTCTACATTCAGGTTCGACCACAGGATCGCTCAGTCAATTGGTCCTGGGTCCGTTCGTTCATTTACGTTCACCGAACTCGTTCCACCAGTCGACCGCGTAGTCGTCACAGACGGCCATCGGCATTCACCTGAAGACGAACGCGCAGCCCGCGCTGGAGGCCGTTCGGCAGCGGAATCACAGTCGGCACCTTCTGGAACCCAGTTGAAAACGCGTTGCGCAAGTACCGTGTACATAATTTGAAGCAACAGTGACTTGCCGGTCCGTAAACAACGCTGGGATTCCCGGCACCGACCGACACCGATGGCCCTCCGGCAGCGGCGCCAGTTCCATTCCACAACGACATTTGTAAGTCTGCGGGTAGAGGCGACGCCATAACGACCTGCTGCAGGTATTCGCTGAAATCTACAATGTAGCCTGCACACGTTTCTATGTATGTATCTACCCGGCGTATCGTTCTCGCGCAGCGGAAAAGAGACAGAGCGATGGATGGTAGATAGTGAGAAGAGAGCTGAGCGGAGCGGAGAGATAGCGAAACACCCGGTGGACGCAGTTTCAACGGCCTTTGTGGTCCAGAGTAGTAACCTTGCGAACGTTGCAATTGGCGATTGGTGAAATCATGGCATGAATCGGTCGTTCAATCATCAATACGCCGAAAGCGTGGCTTTGCTCGCTCGTTGAAGAAACAGTCTTGCCACTGGTGATTTGAGCCATAATACAACGTGCCTGATTCCGTCAGATACTGCCTATAAGGCGTCATCATTTGTTCGTTTGAGCGTCCGCAGCAGTGCTGTGTGCACACTTCTCAAAGAAATCGCCAGTGCACCAGTCGAAGTCGAGTACGTACGTGCGATCACTCTCACAAGATCGGTCGCACACCTGAATACTGCACCTGGAAATCGCACAGCACAACATTATGTCAAACGTGCCATTCTGTACGCAGCCGTTCTCGGTCGTCGGCTGTCGATCGATAACGTCCACACGCGACGCAACGTGGCGTCCTTTTCCATAGCTACCCACCCCACCCGCTGTCTTCTGACGAATACGAATGGCGCTACGTGGCAACGTCCCTTCTTTCCCCTTTTCGCCGCTCGCTCAGTCAGTACTCTGCACGGCAGCGCTGTGTGGAGTAACGGCGTCGGCCTCTGTCTGGCTGCGTCTCTCGTCTGTGTGCGCGCTTGTGTGTCTGGCGCCCCTCGTCCATCCGTCCCCCTTCGATACGCACTAGAGTAGGTTTCGGTGCAGACGTGGCAAGAGAAAGAACGCCTCCTCAGTTTTCGTCTTTGCGTGTGCGTGTAAACTGCGTCAGATTTCGTCCAGTTTCGTTTCGTTTACGTCACTTGTGTGTGAAGTGAAATCGAAGGGCGACGTGCCTGGCTTGCACTTGCCATTTGTGGTTGGCCGTGATTCAATGGCTGGCGTCGTCCCAAGCGCTGCCGATATTTCCGTGATCAGGTTTGCCATTGCCACACGACTTCAGGCAGACAGAACTGATGAACGCGTGACGCGACGTCGCTTCTTTGGTCCAGTCGTGGCAGTGTTACCAAATACCAATCCACTCGTGACAGTTCGTAGGTAGTGTGAGTGACGGTGTCGCATCGCAACGACATCTACCTACGACGCTTTTGCGAAACATGTTACTGAGATTGAGGTGGACCTCTCGCAGGTGCGCGGAGTGCGGCGAGGTGTCGGAGTCGTGGGAGTGGCTGGAGGCGCACCTGTGTCTGGATCACCTGGAGTGGGCGCCCTACGAGTGCCTCGACTGCCAACTAGTCCGCCTACCCACAGAGTGGGCCCTGAGACGACACTACGCCACCACCCATCCGGGATCCAGGAACTCGAACAAGGTTGGCGGTAGTGAGTTTGTTTGGAATGAGCGAGCGGACTTCGAGGCTTTCGAAACACCATTAAGTATAATGGCAGCCTCCCTAGATGAAAGGCCTGTATTGAAACGTTGCGGCTACTTGAGCTTTCTGTTGAATTGTATATTGTCTCCCGTGGCAATTACTAGATAGTCCCACTAATGTTTCCAGGAAACGTGAACGTTGTTTCTGCTCAGTCAGATTCGCTTCCGCATGTTCCCCCTCCCGCAGATCGTGTTCGCCTCCAACGACTCCAAGAAGGCTCTTTTGAAAGAGCTGCTCTCGCGCTGTCGCAAGGAGGCTCAGCCGGCGTCTGCTTCCCCCAGTGGCGCCGCTTGTCCAACAACGATCCCTGCAGTGGTGTCGTCGACTTCATCTCCTCTCCCAGTGACAGCAGTGGTGGAACAGAGCGTGCCGCCCACCACCCCTCCACCACTGCAACAACCACCGCGATCGACTGCTACCGTAGGCCCGGAAATGCCAGCAACATTGGCGGTTGTGGAACGCACCATCCCACCCAACGTCGCCGCCTCCCCAACCAAAGTGAGCAATGGGACCAGTCGGACCTCGCACTCCGTCGCCGCCAAACTGGGACAGGTGAGAGGAGAGGCCTGCTGCTCGAACGAACGGCGCTGCTAGAATGCCACTTGCTAAGTACAGTTAAAGTTGTGCAAAGGATGAAACGTTGGGAATGAAGGTGAAGTTGCTGTTTGCAGGCTATCTCCCTTCCAGTGGCTCCTATCAAGAGAGAGGCAGTTGTGGAAGCTCGAAAAGCGGCCTCCCAGTCTGTAGTCTCGAGTGTCGTGGCAACAGGTATGACTCATGACACATGCGTGTGTCCACGTCAGATGGGCTGAATTGAATGCCAACTGTTCTTCAGAGGTGCTGCCGCCGTCGGCGCTCGAGCAGATCATGTTGAACGGCTCGGAGCGCCTCCACCGCGCCGAGGAAGAGGATCGCGCCATGGGTGCGATAATTGACTGGCAATGCCACCTTCTTGGCTGTGACATGACAACTTGACGCCAATTCGCAGAACTCGTATGGACGCCGGATGGCTCCCGGCTTGTACTGCCTTGTGCTCTTTCCCAAGAGGCCAACGACCCTGCCCAGCTGGACCCACTGGGTGACCTCCAGACCGTAGTCACTGCAGTAGCAACCGTCACGAAATCGCCAAAGAGAAGCGGTGCTGCCGCTCCAGCCGCGAAACCAAAGAGAGGATTGGGCGCTTACAGAAGGGTGCGTTCCGCCGAGTAGAACTTCAAAGGACGCAGAGTGAAATTTACAGCAGTTCACCTGCTGCCGTATGTCATTCCAATGAAACAGGTATGCATATTGTGTCTGCTTACCTTCACAGGCCCGGCAAACGACGTCGTCTTCGAAAGCACGCGTGGAGCTGCCTCCCAACAGTGTGCCAGTGCTGCTGAACAGTGGGGCGAAGTACGTCCGTCGGGGGAAGGACCGCAGTCGGCAGAACAGCAAGACCGTCTGCCACCTCTGCCTCGAGCCCATTCGACCCTACCGCCCCATCACACACCTCTTCCGTCGTCACGTCCGCAAGCCCCTATTCAAGTCAGTGGAAGCCACATACTGTCGTTGATTGTGCATAGTAACGTGTATCTATGTAGTAGTGGTGTGCAGGTGCTGCGCCTGCGAGTTCGAGACCAACTATGGCCTGAGCGAGATCAAGAAGCACGTGGCCGCCATTCACCAGGGAAAGGCCAACTGGCTGGATCTCAGGTTGGGATGGGCGCACGAACACTCTGAGTTGCATCGGAAGTCAACTCCGGAAACGTTTCCCATTGAGCACTAGGAACCTGGTGTCTTGCAATATCGTTAATCGACCGCCAGTGTTTCTCCAACGACGGGTCTGATGTCGTTCAGTCAGCAGTCTTTTCCACGTAGAATCATTTCTGCACCTACAATTGTACATGTACAGGCCCGAGATGGCGGAGGAGGTGAAAGCGGCCTATGCCATGTGCTTCCCTGAGAACGTCCATCGCTGGAGGCCCAGCTGGTTCGCCCCTGAGCAGTGGCTTCGCTCGCCCACTCTCCCGGGACCCTCTGCGTCGCAGCAGCAGGCGCCCATTGAGGGCATGATCGACGCCTTCGCCGGCGGAAGCGCCGACGACGTCTCGGCGACGGCGGAGCGCTTCTTCGACTCCGCCGCCGAAGAAGCCGACTTCGCGGGCGGAATCGAAGTCAAAGCGGAGGCGGAGGACGAGGCGCTGTGATTGGGGCGTTTCATCCGTCTTTTACGAAGTTGCTCAGTGGACACAGGCCGATTGTTCAAAGGCCCTGTTTCGGGTGTTGGGTTGTCTCGCTTCGATACTTTTCGTTTACTTTTAAGGAGGAGGTTTCGGTCGATGTCTCATGCGTTGTCGTCCTGCCTGCTCGCGTTTCACTCGCTTATCATAGCGCTGTCTCTAACTGTTACACTTCCGTACTGGCTTCTGAATTTGATGAAACCTTCTTCGTCTCAGGCCTACTCAGTCCCTTCAGTTGAGTTTCTTGGCCATGAATTGGGCGCTGGTGGTTCCGTTCTTAGGGTGGATCAGTTGGCGTCCGTCTTCCCCCTTGACGTCGGCGAAGAGGACGCCCTTGACCACCTTGAAGTCGAGCTTCTGGAAGAGGCGCTGTGACGCCACCCCCGTCGCCAGTACCAGCGCCGTGTCGCAGCCCAGGGCACGGCCGCGATCGAGTCTGAATCTTTGTGTCCGGTTATTGAAGCGAAACGGTTGCTTATTCTACGGCTCCACAACCAAACCGGGAATAATAGGGTTCACTAATGGGTACCAAACGTTAAACCTATGAAGCATCTAGTGTATCACACAAATTCATTACGCAGCCAAAGTGGAGCAGCGCACGTCAGCTGGTTCAGTTTTGCCGCGATGCCGCGTCTCTTGAAGTCGGCGGCCACACAGAGGGCGTCGAAGGCGAGGAGGCAGTCGGCGTCCCACTCTTCGAAGACAGCGTCGAAGTCGACCGCCGACCAGTAGCTCTTGAAGTACTGGCCGAACAGCAACTCCAACTTCTCGTAGTGGAATCGCCGACTGGTCAATTCTTGCCACTTCTCCACGAAATCTTCAGGAGAAGAGAGGTGGCTCAGGCGCAGACCCGCTAGTTGGTTCGAGAGCTCGTCCCTAGATTGGAGATCGAAATTACATGCGTCACTCACATTGGTACCTGTAACTCTTGCTTGCAACCTTTGGCTACCAACGTTCTGCCTTGTACCTGTATGCTACCTATGTCGATATGTACAGACCAGACCACATGGTTGCTCACTTAGCAAATTGCGGATGCATAGACCTCACTGTGACTGTCGCTCTGATGTCAAGATTGTCTGACAATCAGGTGCTAGCAGCGCACTTATATGTAGGCACACATTGCTGTTATGTACGTTACCAGGTTCTCACCTGGCCAAGTAGGTGACATTGTCAGGCAGCGCGTGACTGACCAATCTACGGAACAGCGCCAAAACTTCCTCGTTCTCCTCGTCCAAATCAACCGCTTGCGAAAGGGTCTCGCCGCTTTTGGGATTCAAAAAGTTTTCCTTGAAAAACATCATGACCTCCTCCAAATCTTGGCTTGTCGCCAGCTCGTAGCGAATTGCGTCCATTACGTCGTAGCAAAGTGTAAGCGAAAATCGCAGGGAACTTTCGGAATCTGATCAGGAAATGTTTGTCCGAATGTACCTACGTACACCTGTAGGTATGTACTGGCTGTAATGTTATGTAGAGTGTAATGTACTCTGAGGGTCTACTTCTGACGAAGGCTGACTGGATAGCCTCCTGCCCATGTGGCTGCTAGAACGCTACCTGCCGCCCTTTGTTTACCCAGCCGCCCGCTCCGGTGGCGCTAATTGCACAAGCTCGAATGAGCAAATTATTTTCTTAGAGCGCTCTGGGGACGAAGCCATGTGAGACGCCGTGTGGAGGAACCTCGTCACATACAGGCGGTTGTCGCCGCTATTTTGAGAGTTTTGTTGTGGGTCCAATAAGTCTGGGTGACTGCTTTGTCTGGTCTGATCAACATCTATTCTGGTCTAGACAACGTGCGTTAGAATGAAACATGTGGCCGTGTATGGAAGGTACACTAGCCGGTATAACGAGTACTTATGTACTTATCATGTTCGGAACAAAAGGATTTGAAATTAAGCAACAGTTTGGAAAATGAATCATGCCAGTTCGACATTACATTTTCAAGCAAACTGCTACGCGTATAGTAGAGGTCTGATCTATGCACGAGGTCTTACGGGCAAGATACCTAACTACCGCACCACTCATCAAAATCCCACTGCATAGATACGAAAACGCTGTGAAACATGTCAACGCTTGCCCACGATGGCGCAGGCGCAAGTGACCATTCCAAAGATCGTCCCTAGATAGTCCCAGCTACTCGCCACCTGTCTGTAGAAGTGCTTCTCCGACATCCTGCCAGTGGGGCTCTTCAACAGTCGTCCCAACTTGAAGGAGGCCAGGTCCATCGGCTCCACAATCGAGTCCAGCCACAGTGACCTCACCCTCTGGGCGCTGCGACGCATGGCCTCAACTCTCTGCAGACTGTCCAGCAGCACGCCCACGGTGTAGCGGGTGTCGTGGAAGCGCAGCTTGTTGAGATAGGCGCCCCAGCCCTGCTTCTTGGCCAGGTAGGCGTTGAGCACCTGGTCGCCGAAGATGGACAGGAAGACCGTGGGCACGCCAGAGCACAGCGCCTCCTTCCAACTGAATGAAGAAGTAAGACTCGTCGCTGACTTCGAGAGCTACTGTAGGTACAATCTGTTAGTACCCAGTCAAAAGACACCTGGAATACAAGCGGGTCTCACTCTTCCAAAGTGTCAATGATTCACGCGGTCCTCATATACATACGTACGAATGTGGGGTCTAATCGGCGCCCCACATCGCTGCCAATTCAACTATGCAAGACTGGTTCCTAGTAGGACGTTCCGATTATTAGTCATCAGGCAAAGCAATACACTGTCTTAATGAGGCCCAGCCCTGACAAATGACAGCCCAGCATCTCTGTGATGTGATGTGATATTACACACGAACGAACAGCAAATTCTTTTCCAATAGCACTGTGTTATTAAACGCCCATGAAACATCAACTGACGCAACTCCACCTTTTGATTCCTCCGTGACTGACAAACAGCACCGTCTTGGGGTGGCCGAGGATCTCCTTCTGGGGAAGCCATTTGGACGTCTTCACATGGGCGGGCAGGTCCAGCGGCTTCCCATTGTAGGACCAGAGGATTCTGTATTCGCTCAGACTGTCGTGAAAGACGAAGTTGATGATGCTCTCGAGAATGTCAGGTGGGACGGCCTCGTAGCGCATAACCGAGCCGAATGCGATCAGGATCGTTCCTTTGGAGTTCGGGTCAGACACGAAGCGCTCCAATTCAAGATCAGTTAGCGCGGCCGTTTCAGAGTGGAAGCAGACAGGGCCCAGTTCCACGACTTCAGGGGCCAACGGAGCAGGCCAGCCAATTCGGTATGGGTAGTCCGTGATGTGGAGAGAGGTGGAGCGATGGAAATCGGTCAAACGAACGTCGTGAGCGCCGCCTTTCGCAAGCGCCCCACCAACCATGTTGTCTACTACGGTGACGTACATCAGCGTCATCTGCAGCGTCTCAAAGAAGCTCTTCCAACGGTCCTATAACGGTTTGATAATACAGCACAAATTTCAAAGTTCAAAGCTCAAAGTTTCTGCTGGACCAGATCGACACAGTACACAGTACCGAAATCCAAACGCCAAGCGAATGGCGGCTGACCAGTATGGTCAGCTGGTTAGAATACATATTTAGTCACCACTAATGGCCGTCTAGGCGGCCATTGTCTGATCGACCACGCAGTGACCGTCTTTTTGAGCGGCGGCACTCCGTAAGCTTGAGACAATTCAATACTCACCCAAGATCTCTCGGGAGACCAGTCGACCGATGCGTGCTTCATGTATAGGCTAGGCTGGCAGACAACACATGGCCAATGTACCGACTGGTACCATCCTGAGATGGGCTGCTCAAAGACAGTCGGGTGGAAGAGCACGTGTGGAATGGACCTCTGGGAGGAGACCACGATGCCTTGGGGAGTGAAGAGAGAGTCAACCAAGGCAAGGTCCCAGGTACCATTGAGAGCAGCTTCCCACTCCTCGGTCTGACGTTCCATCAAGTGGACAATGTTGGTACAGCCCATCTTCCAGACTATCGTCAGAGTCAGAGGATTGGAGTCCGACTTCCAGATCATCTCAAAGAGGTCCTTATTGTCGTAGGGATTCTTCACGCTCTCGCCAACCAGTTCCACTGCGCGCCTGGTGATCTTGGAGCCGAAGTTGGCGTAGTCGGGAAAATATCGGTCGTAGACTAGCACAACCTCATGGCCGTCGTCGGCCAGACGATTCAGCACGTTCAGCATCGACAGGGCGTGACTGGTGCTCTGGGAGGCCACTGAGACGAGAACGCGCTTCGTCTCCCCCTGATGGACGGCGAAAACAAGCACGACAACCAGTGCTATGAAAGAGTTCGTGCTAACGTTACCCATGGGCGCGAGGCTGACTTCACAGTTACAGTGATGTTTCTGATGATACTCTAAACCTGCACTCTGTTGGCGTGTTGTTGTTCCGAGAAGACGCTTACGGATGTGGTTCTATTGACCTGTGCCACTACGGCCGTGTATAGGATAGTAGCAACGGTGATAAGAAAGCAATTGTGCAAACAATGGGAATAACGGCGCACTCATATACCCTATGTTCCTATGTATACGTAGAGTGCATGCATTATACGCTAGTTTGTCTGCAGAAGGCGTGAGCCGTGAAGAGCTAATTCAACAAACTAGCAGCAATTCATGACTTCAGTTTAGTAGTGTGATAGACTTGCGCCCTTCTGTATCCACTATACACGAATGTTTATGCAGTTCCAACCGTTTAGAAAATGAATCATGCGAGTTCGACGTCTCCTACATGTTCAAGCAACTGCGACGCCTAGGCATACACCAGAGTTGTCTGATCGCAACAACACTAAGGCACGTTCCACAGCAATGTCACACATGTACTACCATTGGCCTGAATCTCACAGCACGCAAAAACGTTGCGATCCGACAAATGTCACCACTTGCCCACGATGGTGTATGCGCAAGCGACCATTCCAAAGATCGTTCCCAGATAATCCCAGCTGCTGGCCACCTGTCTGTAGAAGTGCTTCTCCGACATCCTTCCAGTGGGGCTCTTCAATAGTCGTCCCAGTTTGAAGGAGGCCAGGTCCATGGGCTCCACAATCGAGTCCAGCCACAGTGACCTAACTCTCTGGGCACTGCGACGCATGGCCTCAACTCTCTGCAGGCTGTCCAGCAGCACGCCCACGGTGTATTTGGTGTCGTGGAAGCGCAGCTTGTTCAGATAGGCGCCCCAGCCTTGCTTCTTGGCCAGGTAGGCGTTGAGCACCTGGTCGCCGAAGATGGAAAGGAAGACCGTGGGCACGCCAGAGCACAGCGCCTCCTTCCAACTGAATGAAGAAGTATGTAGGACTCGTCGCTGACTTCGAGAGCTACTGTAGGTACAATCTGTTAGTACCCAGTCAGAAGACACCTGGAATACAAGCGGGTCTCACTCGTCCAAAGTGTCAATGATTCACGCGGTACTCATATACATTGTACATACATACCTACGTACGAATGTGGGGTCTAATCGGCGCCCCACATCGCTGCCAATTCAACTATGCAAGACTGGTTCCTAGAAGGACGTTCGATAGTCATCAGGCAAAGCAATACACTGTCTTAATTAGGCCCAGCCCTGACAAATGACAGCCCAACATCTCGGCTGGGTTGATGTGATCCAGAGCCACGTGTGTGATGTGATGTGATCCATTACACACGAACGAACCGCAAATACTTTTCCAATAGCACTGTGTTATTAAACGCCCATGAAACATCAACTGACGCAACCCCACCTTTTGATTCCTCCGTGGCTGACAAACAGCACCGTCTTGGGGTGGCCGAGGATCTCCTTCTGGGGGAGCCATTTGGACGTCTTCACGTGGGCGGGCAGCTCCAGTGGCTGCCCATTGTAGGACCAGAGAATTCTGTATTCGCTCAGACTGTCGTGAAAGACGAAGTTGACAACACTCTCGAGAATGTCAGGTGGGACAGCCTCGTAGCGCATAACCGAGCCGAATGCGATCAGAATCGTTCCTTTGGAGTTCGGGTCGGACACGAAGCGCTCCAGTTCAAGATCAGTTAGCGCGGCCGTTTCAGAGTGGAAGCAGACAGGGCCCAGTTCCACGACTTCAGGGGCCAGCGGAGCAGGCCAGCCGATTCTGTAGGGATAGTCCGTGATGTGGAGAGAGGTGGCGCGATAGAAGTCGGCCAAACGGACGTCGTGAGCGCCGCCTTTCGCAAGCGCCCCACCAACAATGTTGTCGACTACGGTGACGTACATCAGCGTCATCTGCATCGTCTCAAAGAAACTTCTCCAACGGTCCTGTAACGGATTTGATTCGGTAATAAAGGTAAAACACCATACGACGGCCTGGGCATCTCAGCCAATGTGTTTATTGTAGCACTCAGCAAACTTGAGACCCAGTCAAAAACTGCGCTCACCCAAAATCTCTCGGGAGACCAGTCGACCGATGCGTGTTTCAGGTACATTGGCGGCTGATCGACGATGCAGGGCCAATGGACCATCTCGTACCATCCCGAGATGGGCTGCTCAAAAACCGTCGGATGGAAGAGCGCGTGAGGTATGCCCTTCTGGGAAGCGACCACGATGCCCTGGGGCGTGAACAGGGAGTCGACCAGCGCCAGGTCCCAGCTACCATTGAGTGCCGCTTCCCACTCTTCCCCCTGACGTTCCATCAAGTGGACAATGTTGGTGCAGCCCATATTCCAGACAATGGTCTGAGTCAGGGGGTTGGAGTCCGACTTCCAGATCATCTCGAAGAGGTCCTTATTGTCGTAGGGGTTCTTCACGCCCTCTCCAACCAGTTCCACCGCGCGCCTGGTGATCTTGGAGCCGAAGTTGGCGTAGTCGGGAAAGTAGCGGTCGTAGACCAGCACCACCTCATGGCCGTCGTCGGCCAGACGATTCAGCACGTTCAGCATCGACAGCGCGTGACTGGTGCTCTGGGAGGCCACTGAGACGAGAACGCGCTTCGTCTCCCCCTGGTGGACTGCGAGGAGAAGCGCGACCACCAATGCAGCAGAGGCTGCGTCAACGCCACCCATTGATGCGAGGCTGGCTTCACAGTTACAGTGATGTCTCTGAGGACACTCTAGACCTTTCAGAAATATGCCACACTCAATACTTGGTCTGTAGTTCGGGGAAGACGCTTGCGTAGCCGGCTTTGACCTGCACGACTACGGCGGTGCATAGATGCTTGTGGTAACGGTGATAAGAAAGCATTTGTGCAAACAGTGGAAACAACGACGCGCGTACCTACGTACCTACTATGTACATAGAGTGCATTACACGCTAGTCAGTCTTGTAGGAGGAGTGAGAACTATTTCACCATACTTTCATGATTTCAGTTTGGGAATGAAAGACTTGCATCTTTCAGTATCCGCGAATGCTCACGCAGTTCAGTTCCTCAATCCTCCGAATCAAATATCACCACTTCAACACTAATCTAAAGACAAACGATGTGTCAAAGACAGACGCAGAACGGGTCCATTCAGTGCTCGCAGATAATGCCCATCACTGCTCCAATTGCGTGATTGTAACTTTTGCCTGCGTCGTTCGCTCCGCGCAAATTGCAATTTGTGAGATACGGTAGCGCGCGGTTTCAAACTCACACCTCAGTTTGAAGTCGAGCACGGAACGCTAGGAGAGATCCGTGAAGGAGCAAATACAAATCGAAGAAAGGTAGAAAAGCAAACAAAGATGACTTTTGGAAGCGGCGGTCCGGAGATCGATCGGGCGCCGATGCTGCTGGCCTCAGCTTCGTCGAGTGCCTTCAGCGTGGCGCCTTCCTTCAACGACAAATTGCTTCGCTACCGCTTCTGCTGCGGCCGATTCAGCGCCAAGGTCAGAAATTGTGACAGAGCGACGAAGAATAGTGGGCCACCAAATATTTCGTTCGTTTTGCAGCTGGGACTGTCGATTCTGGCCGGAGTTTGCGTCGCCATTTTCGCCGTCGACACCTTTCTCTCGCTGGCGCTCGTTGTCCAAGGGTGGGTGGGAGGGTGTGAACGTTAGTGCGTTGTTGTTTCCGTTGAATTGTAGCACTTCACGATCCTATGCCTTCAGATCTGAGAAGGCGGCGACGTCGCTTGTGATCGTTATTTTGGGGGGCATAGTCACTGCCTGCTTGCTCTACGGTCTGAAGACGGAGCAACACCCGTACCTTCTGCCCTACTTGATTCTACTGGTGGGCTGACCTGACTCTGGCGGCACACTAGCATAGGTGCAGGCCACCCGGAGGCCGGGGGGGGGGGGGGGGTCGACTTAAGGAAAATTTTCTAGAGGGGGGGGTCCTGGTACCCGGAAAATCAATTTAGAATGACCAAAAATGTGCCTAAAAACGCCTTATTTTGGTCAAAAACATGCTAATTTCTGCAGAAATAGACGAAATATAGCGCCGCAGGCGAAAATTTGGACAAAATAGGACCAAAAACTAACAAAAATACAAATACAAGAAAATTTCCGAAATTTCCGGATTTTTTTCCGAATTTCGGATGCCAGGGGGGGGTGGTCTCCGGAAAAATTTCCTGAGGACCATGGCCAGGGGGGGGGGGCCTCCCCCCCCCCCCCCCCCCCCCCCCCCCCCCCCCCCCCGCCTGCACCTATGCACACTAGCATGTCACTAGCAGTGTAGTGTTCCAAGTTGCAGGGTTTGGCCACAGTGTGTCTCTACATCTTCGTTGCCGTGTCCCTTGTGGCGCTCGTCATCGTCATCTGCAGTGGCAACGACTTCGATCTCGCTGACGACATGACCCCATTTGGTGGTTTCAAAGGTGCAATGTTTTTGGTCCTACAACGACGCGACTCCCATATTCATGCCATTGGCGACACTTTTCAGGCTGGCTTCTGCTCTCGGTGGCAGTGGTGGCGCAGTTGTGTCTGGCCCTTCTCCTGAGCTGGTGCTTCTCCATCGCCCTCGGCTGCTACCGCCTCTTCCGCGACAAGAAGAAGGCTACTGCTTCCACTCTGCAGTCGGCCCACTACCACAACCACTCGGCCGTGGTGCTCCATCTGAGCCCTCTGAATCCCATGGAACATCTGGGACCCACCACCATTGGGCCCTCAGTCTACCGCTCGGCTGCGCAGCCGCAGAGTCACATCCACATGACGCCATCGCCCATACTGGAGCCTCCGCCTTACTATAGCGCCTGCGCCTCCTACGACGCCCCTCCCGCTGATGACAAGCAGTGAACTCTCTCTTGTATGGGAAGATCGATGTTGTGTGTTGCTTGGTTGCTGAGATCTGCTCGTTTGAAGTGTGTTGGTCTGGTTTATTTGGTTTGATACGGAGTCATGCGATGCGGTCTCTCTCTGGTCTTTTGGTGGCTCCGTTTTACTCTCTGTCTTGATTTGATAAGACAACGTGTGTAGGTGCCTTTGATCGTTCCTTCTGTCGCGTCTTGACTATTCCTTCTTCCTTCTATTCTTCGGCTTCGTGTTGTTGTTCTGCATTTGTTGATCGCAGAGAAAGAATCACTGAAGGTGTCTCTGAAGTGTCTAAAGGCTGCCAGTGGTCGCACCCCGCTCGTATTGACAAGGCTGTAGATCAGCCGTACTGCTAACGTTGCGTCACGGAGACTGCAACTACGTTTTTTCGCCCGGCCTCAGCCGGGCGAACCCCTACGAGAGCTTATCGTCCGTTCGTGCGTCCGTCCGTTCGTTCGTCCGTCACGCTCTCAGATCTCGGTGTTGGAAAGTCGTAGGAAGGAGATCTTGGGCTTTATGGATAGCTCTCGACTTACTGGTAATGTTGCTAAGAGGTTTTGAAATTCAAAAGTTTGAATTGCGCGCGCTACAGTACTCCGAAGATCAAAACGGAAAACGGCTGTAACTCGCTCGTCTTACGTCGTAGAGCGGCGTGCGATAGGTCAACTGAAAGGTCTCGACGTGCTCTTTCGCTTGGCATTAAAACTTTTGTTAATTGCGCAAACACGCAACACGAAAAGCGACATTCTTGCGTTTTTAACGCAGAAATCGCTCTAACTCGCTCAGCGTGCGTCGTACGGAGACGATCTTGGGTTGGTTGGATAGCTCTCGACTCACTGATCATTTGTTCTTCTATTGGTCGAAACTCAAAAGTTTGAATTTCGGGAGCTACAGTAACCCAAAGGTTTAAAACGCAAAACTTATCTAACTCGCTCGTCTTCCGTCATAGAGAGACGATCTTTAGTTCGCTGAATAGGTTTCGGCACACTGATAATTCCGTTAAGAGAAGTCAAAATTCAAAAGTTTGAATTGCGCGCGCTACAGTAACCCGAAAGTCCAAAACGCAAAACGGTTCTAACAGGCTCGTCTTACGTCGTAGAGCGGCGTGCGATAGGTCAACTAAAAGGTCTCGATTCGTTTGGCGTTAAAAATTTTGTTAATTACGCAAATACGCACCACGAAAAGCGACATTCTTGCGTTTTTAGCATAGGAATCGCTCTAACTCGCTCAGCGTGCGTCGTAGAGAGACGATCTTGAGTTGCTGGATAGCTCTTGACTCACTGATCATTTGTTCTTCTATTGGTCGAAACTCAAAAGTTTGAATATCGCGAGCTACAGTAACCCAAATGTTCAAAACGCAAAACTTCCCTAACTCGCTCGTCTTACGTTGTCGAGCGGCATTCGTTCGACCGTTTGAAAGCTTACGTTGAGGCAGTTGTTGAACGGTCATTCCTAAAGAAATACTTTTGTTTTTTTAAACCCTTGTCTTACGAACAACTTTGTCTGCAAAAATAATTAATCCGGGGCGATCCCAATGTTGCCCAGCAACAACCGCTCAGAAATGCATGTGTCTTGCTCAAAAAATAATCCCGGGCGATCCCAATGTTGCCTTGCAAGAACCTCTCAGAAAGGAGTGGGTCAGAAGTAGCGCATGAATAGTGGACTCCGGGCGGGCGCGCGTCATATCGGAAAGGCTTCGAACTACTTTACAAAAGTATCCACTCTTTAACTCTTCCACTTTAAAAAACTCACAAACCACTCTGTATTAATAAAACAACTCAACTTTTTTAAAACAGCTTGTTGCAGATATTTTCGTTAATCGTCGCTTTTCGTCCGTACACTCAAAGCCTCGCCGCGCAGCTCTGTCCCAATGGCCGAATTCAGGGCCCGAAGAGTGTCGATAACCATCAATCGGGGCGGTCGCAGGATGGAACACGTAGAAGACGACTTCCGCTGCTGCTTCGGACTGCTGCACTGCGAGGTCAGAGAGACTTCTGCGTTGCTGGAAGACGATGTCAATTGAGTGTCGTCAAGTGGAGAAACCTTTCAGACCGCTGCCATGCTCATCTGGAGCGGCCATGTGATCCTGCAGTTGCATATGCTCTGGCATCTGAACGGGTTAGTCGTTCTTCCCTTTTCACGAAACCACTTGGATGGAGACCACAACCGAATGTTGATCAGTGCTAGTAGGAGTGAGTACCCCGCAGTTTGGGAACTCTGTGCCCTTCCGCGATTTTCCACTTCCATTCCATTGCCAGAGATTGAAATCCCATTCTTTCATGTCGATCAACGCAATATTGTTTCGCAATGGTCACCACGTGTCTCAGGGTCATCGCCCATTGGCAAGGGGAAACAACGCGAGTGCTTGGCGTGCTGGCCAACCTCCATCACGTGGCCTTCTGGCTGGGTGTGTCCTACTGTTTGCTGAAGGGCTTGGCTGCCTTCATGAAGAGGTGCGTTACTTCATGGCGCTGCTCTGATACAAGGTGGGAGACAGAGACTGGGAGAGTGGCCGCTGCTGAAGTGCCTCCGATCGTCGTGTGTTGCAGATGGGGATGGAAGTTGTGCAGCTGATCCCGTTTCCCATAGCCCTCTTCAGGGAGACGTTGGTACATTCCGTAACCATGGCCAGAAGCCGTCTGTGGTTGCGGCTATGGACTTGTGCGTTGCGATTTGTTGACATTGTCTGTCAAGATTTTGTGGAGTGGCAGGACTTGACCCTTGAAACACTGACAACATTTTGTCACGATTTGGAGCATCGTAGGCGAGATTTTTTAGACTACTGTGCTGTAGCTGTATTTCCTCACATCTGTTGGGGGGGGGGGGGGGGGGGGGGGGAGGGACTTCACATGGATATGTGGCTGCAATGTAAGATGAACTGGTCGTTTCAGCGCAGCTTCCGATGATGCTAGCGACGTCAGTGGTTGCGCCTGTGGAGAAGACGCTCAGTTGGAACGGAGTGGACAACTCCGAAGATCGTGCGTGTTGTTGACCGTCCCGGCAATCGAGCGACATGCAAACCTGAAATTAGTCAGATGAGCCCTTGCGCTTTCAGTGTGGTGGCTGGCGCCGCTGGTGGTGCTACTCCTGAGTGCACTAAGTCTCGCCCTCCAGCTGTGGCTACTGTACATCACCTTTCAGTGCTTCCTCTTCTACCAGCAGCTGCACTACTACACCATTACTATAGAAGTGGAGATACCCTTGACCGCCGCTGGGAACGACGATTGATCCGCACCGCAGGGGCATAATTTTGCACTTACCGCATCTCTTTTTCTGTTTCGGGCACTTCGTTCAGTTTGTAGGTACGTACCAGCTGTCGTACTCATATCACTCGCGATCTGTCTCGGATCTTCATCATAATTATCACGTCACTGTGTGCAGAGTAGCCGCATTGGACACGTTTGACCAGTAATAGGTACATGCGTCATACTCTGTAGGGTTGCATTGCGTGTGGTGGGCGTCGTACTGTAACACAGGTCGTCGTGTGCTGATCAGCTAATGCATCGCGTGTATTCAATACTTGTGCTGACGATATGTGAATTCATGTGATTATATTGTCAATACATTCATGTGAACGTTCATGTGAATGAAGAATCGGCAGCGCTCGTTGCTCCAAGGATGAGGGCGAATTTGAAACTTCACGGATCGTTTTCGTTCAATCCTTTTACGCTCGTATCTGCGCAGCTCTGAGAAGGCAGTGACGTCGTTTGTGTTCGTCCTGGTGTAGCATCCGAAAATTGGGAAAGTTGCAAAATCGCAAAATTTTCTTGCTTTCGTGGTGGGTTTTGGCCCAATTTTGTTGGGTGGTGGGGAGGGGGGGGGGGGGGAGGGGTCTCGGAACCAGTAAACTGCTGTAACTAGACCCCCCCCCCCCCCCCTCAATGGCCTGTGCTGACTCTGCCACACATTTTGCGTTACAGAGAGCAGAGACGTTGATCGAAGCTATTCGTCTTTGTGAAAGCTTCGCTGCGCAGCTCTACCGAATAACCGCAAGCAGGAAACGAACCTTGGAGACGACCATGACCCGTGACGGTCGCAAGATGGAACAGGCGGAAGGCGACGGCTTCCTCTGCTTCTTCGGACTACTGCACTGCGAGGTCGGCGACGCTTGTGTTTTGGAAAGCTAAGCTTGTCGTACTCTGTCGATGGAGTGCCATGTGGGCTGAACTTTCAGACGGCTACTATGGTCATCTGGGGCGCCCATGTGATCCTGCAGCTGCTGGCCATCTGGGGACTGATTCGGTTGGTCGCACTTCAGTAGCTCGGCCGCTTGTCAGATTGCGAATGAGAAGCTTTACCAATCTTCGTCTTTGATCTGACTTTGTTTCAGAGGTGCGGCGCTGGGCGCGGCCTGGAGCTTCGGCCAGTGGAGCTTCGCCCTGGTCGGCGCCATCTGTCTTCTGGTGGCCTTGGGTGCCTTCCTGAACAAGGACGCCTGGCTGCTGCTCCCCTTCATGTATCTGCAGGTGAGAGACACCGGTGGCATTGACAACTGCTGCTGCTGAAGTGCTGGAGTGCATTTTCATGACGACAGCTGGCTGCGATGGTGCTGACCGTGGTGGTGCAGCTGGCCTCGCTGGTCTCGCTCGTGGGCAAGTTTGCCAATTCCAATGGAATGGACGACGCTGAGGATCGTGAGTGTTGAGCGTTGTGTTGTTGACTGCCCACAATCATGCGACATGTGTGTTCTCGCTGAAACAGTTGCCAGACAAGTGTCACACCCTTTCAGTGTGGTGGCTGGCGCCACTGGTGGCGTTTCTCGTGAAAGCGGCCGCGATCGGCGTCCAGCTGTGGCTCTTCTACGTCACCTTCCAGTGCTTCCTCTTCTACCAGCAGCTGAAGAAGGACAACGACAACTGTCATTCCACTGGAGACGTGAAGATCACGATAAAAGCTGCTGAAGACATCTGAATTACGGTAGCTATCGATCTGCGGTGATTGTGTGCGTGTAGGTGGCTGCACTTTGCACTTTCGTTGGTTTGTTGAGCTTTTCGGGTTTCAGTGTTGAGTTCTTTTGCTTGAGGGGTACATAGTTCGTTCGGTTCGTACGTACCAGATGTCGTCGTCTTCCTTCGAAGCTTCGCTGTCACTGCTCAGGGGCTCATATTCGCAAGGTGTTTCGGTTCTTCATTTCCTTTTGTCACTGGTTGAAGAGTACATAAACGAATTCGGTCAGTAAAACACTGGCATTTCTTCTGGCGCTCTTTCTATTCTATCGAGGTTGACGTACGTTCGGCAGTGGATGTTTCGAAGTCTCTATGTACCGGGTGTCCCAAAAAAAAGTGAACACCTTTTCTCCAGCTCATAACTCGCTGTTAGGTTAACAAATCTCAACCAAAGTTTACATGTGCAGACATTATAGTGTTATACTTCAGTGCACCAAATTTTGTCCGCGAAGTCCTTACACAAGCATGGCTACAGTCGGTCTAGTGAGGGACATGCAAAACCATTCGCCCCACGCAGTCCACGTGTTTCAAGATCACAAATTGCAATTGAATCATGCTTAGATCGACGCCAGGGTCGGTCGACAAATCATTGTGTATCCTTTAAGTTTGTTTATGTACTACATTCGCTGAAAATTTGAGCCGAATCGGTCAACGTACGGGAGAGAAATAGTCTAGCAAAGAGCGCTACATTTCGGTGGGCCACCCTGTACAAGCGGGTCTCACTCGTCCAAAGTGTCAATGATTCACGCGGTCCTCACAAACATACGTTACGAATGTGGGGTCTAATCGGCGCCCCACATCGCTGCCAATTCAACTATGCAAGACTGGTTCCTAGAAGGACGTTCCGATTATTAGTCATCAGGCAAAGCAATACACTGTCTTTAATCAGGCCCAGCCCTGACAAATGACAGCCCAGCATCTCGGCTGGGTTGATGTGATCCAGAGCCACGTGTGTGATGTGATGTGATCCATTTCACACGAACGAACAGCAAATACTTTTCCAATAGCACTGTGTTATTAAACGTCCATGAAACATCAACTGACGCAACCCCACCTCTTGATCCCTCCGTGGCTGACAAACAGTACCGTCTTGGGATGACCGAGGATTTCCTTCTGGGGCAGCCATTTGGACGTCTTCACGTGGGCGGGCAGCTCCAGCGGCTGTCCATTGTAGGACCAGAGAATTCTGTAGTCGCTCAGACTGTCGTGAAAGACGAAGTTGATGATGCTCTCGAGAATGTCAGGTGGGACAGCCTCGTAGCGCATAACCGAGCCGAATGCGATCAGGATCGTTCCTTTGGAGTTCGGGTCAGACACGAAGCGCTCCAATTCAAGATCAGTTAGCGCGGCCGTTTCAGAGTGGAAGCAGACAGGGCCCAGTTCCACGACTTCAGGGGCCAACGGAGCAGGCCAGCCGATTCTGTAGGGATAGTCCGTGATGTGGAGAGAGGTGGCGCGATAGAAGTCGGCCAAACGGACGTCGTGAGCGCCGCCTTTCGCAAGCGCCCCACCAACAATGTTGTCGACTATGGTGACGTACATCAGCGTCATCTGCATCGTCTCAAAGAAACTTCTCCAACGGTCCTGCAACGGATTTGATTCGGTAATAAAGGTAAAACTCCATAAGACGGGCTGGGCACTTGGTCAAAAGCAACAGCCGTCTCCAAGCAATCGCCTGCTACTGCTAGACGGCCGTTGACTAGACAGAAACTGCTTAACACACCGGGCAATGACCGTCTAGACGGGAGTGCCTCAAGACGGCCATTGCTTGTGACGCAAATATACGCTTAGAATATCCAAGCCAATGATCTATGTAGCACTCAGCAAACTTGAGACCCAGTCAAAATTGCGCTCACCCCGAATCTCTCGGGAGACCAGTCGACCGATGCGTGTTTCAGGTACATTGGCGGCTGGTCGACGATGCAGGGCCAATGGACCGCCTCGTACCATCCCGAGATGGGCTGCTCAAAAACCGTCGGATGGAAGAGCGCGTGAGGTATGCCCTTCTGGGAAGCGACCACGATGCCCTGGGGCGTGAACAGGGAGTCGACCAGCGCCAGGTCCCAGGTACCATTGAGTACCGCTTCCCACTCTTCCCCCTGACGTTCCATCAAGTGGACAATGTTGGTGCAGCCCATATTCCAGATAATGGTCTGAGTCAGGGGGGTGGAGTCCGACTTCCAGATCATTTCGAAGAGGTCCTTATTGTCGTAGGGGTTCTTCACGCCCTCTCCAACCAGTTCCACTGCGCGCGTGGTGATCTTGGAGCCGAAGTTGGCGTAGTCGGGAAAGTAGCGGTCGTAGACCAGCACCACCTCGTGGCCGTCGTCGGCCAGACGATTCAGCACGTTCAGCATCGACAGCGCGTGACTGGTGCTCTGGGAGGCCACTGAGACGAGAACGCGCTTCGTCTCCCCCTGGTGGACTGCGAGGAGAAGCGCGACCACCAATGCAGCAGAGGCTGCGTCAACGCCACCCATTGATGCGAGGCGAGGCTGACTTCACAGTTACAGTGATGTCTCTGAGGACACTCTAGACCTTTCAGAAATATGCCACACTCAATACTGGGTCTGTAGTTCGGGGAAGACGCTTGAGTAGCCGGCTTTGACCTGCACTACGGCGGTGCATATGCTTGTGGTAACGGTGATAAGAAAGCATTTGTGCAAACAGTGGAAACAACGACGCGCGTACCTATATACCTACCTATGTACATAGAGTGCATTACACGCTAGTCAGTCATGTAGGAGGAGTGAGAACTATTTCGCCATACTTTCATGATTTCAGTTTGGGAATGAAAGATCTTTCAGTATCCGCGAATGTTTACGCAGTTCAGTTCCTCAATCCTCCGAATCAAATATCACCACTTCAACACTAATCTAAAGACGAACAATGTATCAAAGACAGGCGGAGAACGGGTCCATTCAGTGCTCGCAGATAATGCCCATCACTGCTCCAATTGCGTGATTGTAACTTTTGCCTGCGTCTTTCGCTCCGCACAAATTGCAATTTGTGAGATACGGTAGCGCGCGGTTTCAAACTCACACCTCAGTTTGAAGTCGACCACGGAACGCTAGGAGAGGTCCGTGAAGGAGCAAATACAAATCGAAGAAAGGTAGAGACAGACGAAAGGAAAGATGACTTTTGGAAGCGGCGGTCCGGAGATCGATCGGGCGCCGATGCTGCTGGCCTCAGCCTCGTCGAGTGCCTTCAGCGTGGCGCCTTCCTTCAACGACAAATTGCTTCGCTACCGGTTCTGCTGCGGCCGATTCAGCGCCAAGGTCAGAAATTGTGACAGAGCGATGAAGAGTAGTGTGCCACCAAATGTTTCGTTCGTTTTGCAGATGGGACTGTCGATTCTGGCCGGAGTTTGCGCCGCCATCTTCGCCGTCGACACCTTTCTCTCGCTGGCGCTCGTTGTCCAAGGGTGCGTTCGAGAGTGCGAACGTTAGTGCGTTGTCGTTTCCGTTGAATTGTAGCGCTTCACGGTCCTATGCCCTCAGATCTGAGAAGGCGGCGACGTCGCTTGTGATCGTTCTTTTGGAGTTCATAGTCACTGCCTGCTTGCTCTACGGTCTGAAGACGGAGCAGCACCCCTACCTTCTGCCCTACTTGATTCTACTGGTGGGCTGACTCTAGCCGCTCACTGGCATGTCACTAACAGTGTCGTGTTCCAAGTTGCAGGGTTTGGCCACAGTGTGTCTCTACATCTTCGCTGCCGTGTCCCTCGTGGCGCTCGTCATCGTCATCTGCAGTGGCAACGACTTCGATCTCGCTGACGACATGACCCCATTTGGTGGTTTCAAAGGTACAATGTTTGTAGGTCTGTTGTTTATGATGGTGATTCCAAGGCAGACTTTGGCCTTGTTTGTTCTATTCTCGCCCATTCAGTCATTCTGCCAAACTGCGATGGCTTCCCAACGCTGGGAAGCTATTGCAGTTCAGCAGAGCCTTGCGAACGCAGAGTTGTGAAACCACAGAAATCGTTGACATCAAGAAGACGTCTTCAGGCTGGCTTCTGCTCTCGGTGGCAGTGGTGGCGCAGTTGTGTCTGGCATTTCTCCTGAGCTGGTGCTTCTCCATCGCCCTCGGCTGCTACCGCCTCTTTCGCGACAAGAAGAAGGCTACTGCTTCCACGCTGCAGTCGGCCCACTACCACAACCACTCGGCTGGAGTGCTCCATCTGAGCCCTCTGAATCCCATGGAACATCTGGGACCTACCACCACTGGACCCGTCTACCGCTCGGCTGCGCAGCCGCAGAGTCACATCCACATGACGCCATCGCCCATACTTGATCCTCCACCCTACTACAGCGCCTGCGCCTCCTACGACGCCCCTCCCGCTGATGACAAGCAGTGAACTCTCTCTTGGATGGGAAGATTGATGTTGTCTGTTGCTTGGTTGCTGTGATCTGCTCGTTTGAAGTGTGTTGGTCTGGTTTATTTGGTTTGACTACGGAGTCATGCGATGCGGTCTCTCTCTGGTCTTTTGATGGCTCCGTTTTACTCTCTGTCTTGATTTGATAAGACAACGTGTATAGGTGCCTTTGATCGTTCCTTCTGTCGCGTCTTGACTATTCCTTCTTCCTTCTATTCTTCGGCTTCGTGTTGTTGTTCTGCATTTGTTGATCGCAGAGAAAGAATCATTGAAGGTGTCTCTGAAGTGTCTAAAGGCTGCCAGTGGTCGCACCCCGCTCGTATTGACAAGGTTGTAGATCAGCCGTACTGCTAACGTTGCGTCACGGAGACTGCAACTACGTTTTTGCAGATATTTTCGTTAATCGTCGCTTTTCGTCCGTACACTCAAAGCCTCGCCGCGCAGCTCTGTCCCAATGGCCGAATTCAGGGCCCGAAGAGTGTCGATAACCATCAATCGGGGCGGTCGCAGGATGGAACACGTAGAAGACGACTTCCGCTGCTGCTTCGGACTGCTGCACTGCGAGGTCAGAGAGACTTCTGCGTTGTTGGAAGACGATGTCAATTGAGTGTCGTCAAGTGGAGAAACCTTTCAGACCGCTGCCATGCTCATCTGGAGCGGCCATGTGATCCTGCAGTTGCATATGCTCTGGCATCTGAACGGGTTAGTCGTTCTTCCCTTTTCACGAAACCACTTGGAGACCACAACCGAATGTTGATCAGTGCTAGTAGGAGTGAGTACCCTGCAGTTTGTGAACTCTGCGCCCTTCCGATATTTTCCACTTCCACTCCATTGCCATGGATTGAAATTCCATTCCCTCGTGTTGATCAACGCAATGTTGTTTCGCAATGGTCACCACGTGTCTCAGGCTCATCGCCCATTGGCAAGGGGAAACAACGCGAGTGTTTGGCGTGCTGGCCAACATCCATCACGTGGCCTTCTGGCTGGGTGTGTCCTACTGTCTGTTGAAGGGTTTGGCTGCCTTCGTGAAGAGGGACGCCGCGCCGCTGCGTTACTTTATGGCCCTGTTGGGGTACAAGGTGGGAGACGGAGACTGGGAGAGTGACCGCTGTTGAAGTGCCTCCGATCATCGTGTGTTGCAGATGTGGATGGAAGTGGTGCAGCTGATCCCGTTTCCCATAGCCCTCTTCAGGGAAACGTTGGCACATTCCCTCAGAGAAGTCATGACCAGAAGCCGTGAGTGATTGCGAGGTGCACGTCCGTTGCGATTGGCGTTGTAAGACTGACGAGTGTAGTGGCAGAAACAGTTGGTGCTTTGTCACGATTTAGAGCGACGTAGGCGAAGTTTTTTGACACGGCTGAGCTGAAGACAATTGTATTTCCCCACATGGATATGTGGCTGCATTGTAAGAAGAACTGGTCATTTCAGCGCACCTTCTGATGATGCTGGCGACGTCGCTGGTGCCGCTCGTGGAGAAGACGCTCAGTTGGAACGGAGTGGACAACGCCAAAGATTGTGCGTGTTGCTGACCGCCCCGACATTCGAGCGCCATGCAAATGAGCCGTTTTCTCATTTCCAATGGCCCTTTCAGTGTGGTGGCTGGCGCCGCTGGTGGTGCTATTCCTGAGTGTGGCCAGTCTCGGCCTCCAGCTGTGGCTATTGTACATCACCTTTCAGTGCTTCCTCTTCTACCAGCAGCTGCACTACGCCATTACCACAGAAGTAGAAATACCCTTGGCCGCCGCTGGGAACGACGATCGATCCGCAGGGGCATAATTTTGCACTTACCGCATCTGGCTTTCTGTTTCGGGCACTTCATTCAGTTTGTGCGTACCAGCTGTCATACTGGAATCACTCGCAATCTGTCTCGGATCTTCATAATTGTCACTGTATGGTGAATAGTAGCCGCAATGGACACGTTTGAGTAAACGTAGTACGTATGTACTTGCGTCGTACTACGTTGGGTTGCATTGCGTATGGTGGGCGTCGTACTGTCACAGGTCGGCGTCTGCTGATCAGCTAATGCATCGGGTGTCTTCAATAGTTGTGCTGACGATTTGTGAAATACACATGTTCATGTGAATAAAGAATCGGAGGCGCTCTCGTTGCTCCAAGGATGAGGGCGAATTTGAAACCCTCACGATTCGTATCGTTGAAGCCTTTCACGGTCGTATCTGCGCAGCTCTGAGAAGGTGGCGTCGTCGTTTGTGCTCGTTTTGGGGGGGGGGTGCATATCCACCCGGAACCGTTTCCTGGTCCCCCTAGCATCCGAAAGTTGGGGAAGTTGCGAAAGCCCAAAATTTTCTTCGCAGCTCTACCGAATAACCGAATACCCAAAATTCGCAGCTCTACCGAATAACCGCAAGCAGGAAACGAACCTTGGAGACGACCATGACCCGTGACGGTCGCAAGATGAAACAGGCGGAAGGCGACGGCTTCCTCTGCTTCTTCGGACTGCTGCACTGCGAGGTCGGCGACGCTTTGGAAAGCTTGTGGTCTGTCGATGGAGTGCCATGTTGGCAGGACTTTCAGACGGCTACTATGGTCATCTGGGGCGCCCATGTGATCCTGCAGCTGCTGGCCATCTGGGGACTGATTCGGTTGGTCGCACTTCAGTAGCTCGGCCGCTTGCCAGATTGCAAATGAGAAGCGTTACCATCTTCGTCTTTGATCTGGTATTGTTGTCGGGCCCAATCTTCAGAGGTGCGGCGCTGGGCGCGGCTTGGAGCTTTGGCCAGTGGAGCTTCGCCCTGGTCGGCGCCATCTGTCTTCTGGTGGCCTTGGGTGCCTTCCTGAACAAGGACGCCTGGCTGCTGCTTCCTTTCATGTATCTGCAGGTGAGGACAGTGTGATATACCAATGACATTGACAACTGCTGCTGCTCAAGTGCTGGAGTGCATTTTTTATGACGACAGCTGGCTACGATGGTGCTGACCGTGGTGGTGCAGCTGGCCTCGCTGGTCTCGCTCGTGGGCAAGTTCGCCAATTCGAATGGAGTGGACGACGCTGAGGATCGTGAGTGTTGAGCGTTGTGTTGTTGACTGCCCACAATCAAGCGACATGTACCGTTCTCGCTGAAAGAGTTGCCAGACAAGTGTCACACCCTTTCAGTGTGGTGGCTGGCTCCGCTGTTGGCGTTTCTCGTGAAAGCGGCCGCGATCGGCGTCCAGCTGTGGCTCTTCTACGTCGGCTTCCAGTGCTTCCTCTTCTACCAGCAGCTGAAGAAGGACAACGACAACGACAAGTGTCACTCCACTGGAGACGTGATGATCACGGTCACGATAAAAGCTGCTGAAGACATCTGAATTACAGTAGCTATCGATCTGCATGGGCCTCGTGGTAGTGGTGGCAGGGTTCCGGGCCTGTCCACACGATGCACAGCTAACAGCGTACGCGATGGCGAGAAGGAATACAATAAGGGCAAGAAAGCACTTCCCTTTGGTCGACAGAACCATGATCTTGCCTTGCGCGGGGTTCCGTGGCGTTGATCGCCGCTGGCTGGTCGGGAGACAAGCGTTTAGGCCAATAAACAAACTGGCAGCACTTCAGCCACACGGGATAGATACGGAAGGGACGGAACAGCGAATGGCAGTCGGCCGGCGGCTTTTATAGACCCGGCCGACACAATAGCGACACACAGTAGATCACAATTTGCCTGCTGTGCGATACAAACAATTCAAACGTTCAAAGGAAAAGAACGGGGGAGAATCACAAACTACGGTCGTATATATGTTCAAAAGGGGGCGTATACGGTAGCCACATATAGGGACACAGCGAAAGATAGTGTCAATCGATGTCGGCCCGGAACCCCTCCAACATCTTCTCCCTCCCTCCTTGAGCTCGGACCCCGAGCTTGTAGCAGTCGGCAGAAGAGAAGTCGGCGATGGCCGGTAGGGGAGCTGGTGATGATGGTGGCCGATGGAGAAGCTGGTGATGGCGGTCGTCCAGCCGACGGGGGAAGTTGTCGCCCTCTTCTGAGGAGTCGGTGGGGGAAACTGGAAGCAGACAGAATTGAACAAGCACAAAAACAATGAAAATGTCCTGTCGCAATGTAGCGTAAAAGGCGAAAGGACACTCGACGAATCTCCGCTTCTCCGCGCGCTGTGTCCTCTGGCCGCCGCGCTGATAGCGTTGACTGTGCGCGCGGCTTCCAAACAGCAGCATGAACGCTGGCCAGAATGAAGGTGACAGCGGGGAGACAGAAGCGCTGGCAGCGGTCGACGGCGAAGTTGGAAGTTGGTCGGCCGGTGGAGAAGTCGCCGTCGTCGACCTCGCGCTGCCGCGCGCGCGCGCTGGGAGGCATTGCGGGCGGCGGCGGCGCCGGCGAGCGACTGCAGTAGTCGGGGCATGGTTCGCGATCGCAGCAGCATGAGCAGCTGAACCGACGGTATGGTCGACGGCGTAGTAGAAGGTGATACACGCGCGTTCTCGTCGGCGGCGTGGTTCGAAGGTGATATACGCGCGTTCTCGTCGGCGGCGTGGTTTTTGGTCGGCGGCGGCGCGCCTTCCGACTGCTGCTGCTGCCGCCGTTCCGAAGGCGACGGCGGTTCTCACTCGATGGAGGAGCAACGAGCTCAACCCGCAACGAAGCGAACAAGAAGCGCGTCGGTGGAACGGATTGCCGCTGTGACGCAGGCGGCTGCAGTGCGGATGATAGGGGAACGGTCGTATGTGGTGGCAGCAGAGTAGTAGTTGCCGCGCAGCTGGTACAGTTGGTGTCTTTGCATCGGTAGTACGGTAGTTCTGCGCGCAGCGAGGCATAGCCGTCAAACAGTTCTGCAGCCACACGAGCGCATGTTCGCCTTCCGCCGGCCGAATCACCTTCGTTTGCTGCGTGGGCGTCGAGCGAATAGCAGACCGGCGCAAAGAAAACACGAAGAGTTGCACGGGACCGGTTGCACGCGGGGACGCGAAAGGCATGGCGAAAGGCAAAAGAAAGCCAAAAGATGGCAGGGGGAAGGTCGTTGGGGAGGAAGGAGCGCAGCGCCCCCTTTCCGCCCCCTCAGAAAAGCACCGTCTCGGTGCGGTCGCTGCTCTCGCCGCGATGTTCCATCGTCGTTCGGTCGGCTTCTTGCAGTTGTGGCGCCTGAGCGGCTTCAGGCAAGTCCCCTGAGCGCCTCTCCAAGTCCACCGAACGGGCCGCCTCCGCTGGAACACTGGCCTCCCTGACCATCTCAGTGGCTTCAGGCTCTCTTCCCTGGGCGCCGGTTGGCTGGCCGAAAGGAACGCGGCGGGACTACACGCCTCCCTCGCCATAGCCCTAGGCAACCGTACACACTGCTGCCGATTGCTCGCCGTCTCAGCCTCTAGTTGTCGCGGCGCCGGCTGAGGAAGCGAAGGCCTTTTACTGAGCGCGAGTCGCTGCGATGCCATCGGATGAACGAAAGCGGCGTTGCGCGGCAGGTGATGCTGGGCGAGTGAAGCGAACAGAGTGGCCGACGGTGGACTTTGCTCTAACCCTCTCTGCGGGGAAGCTAACGTCACCATCGCTGCCAACGCGCTCGATTGCTGCTGCGCCTGATCGAGTGCCGCAGCGGCTTGCGTCTCTCGCGTGGCTTCGTTCACGACGTTGGCCCATCCAAGCCAGGCTTCCCAACTCGTTGCTAGCCCGCAAGCAACCTTGAGGTAGACCCACGAGCGGTGGGGCACACGCAAAGGCAAGGATCGCGGCTGGATTTGCATCGTCACGCGCACGCGCACAAAAGCTTGTCTAGCTGTCACAACTGGACCAGACGAAACCCGCCGCGATGTTCGCTCTCTCGTAGGGCTCACGCCCGCGCGCGCTTCCTTGACTGACGACCGTCGTTGGCCCGAAAGGCAGCACCTGTGCGGGTCCCTTGACGTCGCCCAGTCGCTCTCTCCGTCGCTCTGGAAAGATGGAAGCGTGTTATAGAATCCCAGGACGCGCCATTTGGTGGCAGGGTTCCGGGCCTGTCCACACGATGCACAGCTAACAGCGTACGCGATGGCGAGAAGGAATACAATAAGGGCAAGAAAGCACTTCCCTTTGGTCGACAGAACCATGATCTTGCCTTGCGCGGGGTTCCGTGGCGTTGATCGCCGCTGGCTGGTCGGGAGACAAGCGTTTAGGCCAATAAACAAACTGGCAGCACTTCAGCCACACGGGATAGATACGGAAGGGACGGAACACCGAATGGCAGTCGGCCGGCGGCTTTTATAGACCCGGCCGACACAATAGCGACACACAGTAGATCACAATTTGCCTGCTGTGCGATACAAACAATTCAAACGTTCAAAGGAAAAGAACGGGGGAGAATCACAAACTACGGTCGTATATATGTTCAAAAGGGGGCGTATACGGTAGCCACATATAGGGACACAGCGAAAGATAGTGTCAATCGATGTCGGCCCGGAACCCCTCCAACAGTAGTAGGTGACTGCACTTTGCACTTGCGTTGGTTTGTTGAGCTTTTTCGGGTTTCAGTGTTGAGTTTTCTTGCTTGAGTACACACTTAGTTCGTTCCGTTCCTACGTACCAGATGTCGTCGTCTTCTTTCGATGCTTACGCGCTGTCACCGCTCAGTTGCTCTCGCAGTGTTTCGGTTCTTCATTTCCTTTTGTCACTGGTTGAAGAGTAGACGAGTTTGGTCAGTAAAACACTGGCATTTCTTCTGGCGCTCTTTCTCTTCTATCGAAGTTGGCGTACCTTCGGCAGTGGATGTTTCGAAGTCTCTATGTAGTCGTGCGTAAGATTTGTGGCTTACACTTGTAACGAATATCGAGAGAGATTATCGACTCCATCCAAACGATAGGAATTCCAATGGAGCCCAATTGTGCAGCGGAATGACAACGCTGGACCTGTCCCGCCGTCAGGAGATCGAGTATCCACTGCTGTCGATAGGCGCAGGCAGCGAACAACAGCAGCCCTACTTCCACTCAAACGACCCCCAGTACCTGTGCCGCCTGCTCTGCTGCAGGGCTCACTGCATGGTGGGTACGGTAGTTACACTGTAATTACTGGAGGTAAGGTGTGATGTGCTACTACGGTTTGCAGAGCGTCGCTAGGTGGTTCCCGTTTATCGAAGTGCCCATTCTGGCCGCTTCCGCTGCCTGGCTGATCGTGGGCCTGCACACCGTGCGCACAAGTGGCAGGTGCGATTTCTGTCTTATCTACAGGATATTTGAACTGGGACCTCGCAAGTACTGCGACTTCAGTGGCTGCGCCACTGCCAGCGCCCTGTTGGCTTCCATCGGGATCGTCCTCAGTGGTGTACTCATTGTCACTTTGCTGATTGTCGCCTGCCGTCGAGAGTGCACACTTCGCTGCCTCCTGGCCGCCTTTGGAGTGACGGTGAGCGAAGAGCGATTGGACACCAGGCTTACGGCGTCGTATTATTGTGTTCTTGCTTTGTCACACAGGCTTATTTCGTGGTGGAAACGATTGCGGTTACGCTGCTTGTGGTGGTCGGCGTCCAGATGGGGTGGACTCCAAGATGCTACTGTTTTGGTGAGCACACCTACCTGATTACTTGAGAGCGCGCCACGATTGTAGCTATTGTTATGCTTCAGCGGCGGGCTGGATCGATCACACGTTTCTCTGCAGAGACAGCTGGCCCTCAATCTGTGAGCCTACGTTTGTGGGTTGCACCGCTTGTCAGTTTCAACAGTGGCTATGTGCCACAGTCCACTCGAATTCACAGTGCTGCTGCTCTACGTGGGCGCGAGACTGCTGCAACTGCTGTGGAGGCTGTGGTGTCTGCGCGTCCTCTTCGTCTGTCTCCACTACACGCTGGAGAAAAAGCTGGCCACTCGACTGCAGCGACTCAGGACCCTGGGACTGCTGAAGTGCTGATACAACGGCTCTCTGTGACTGTGATCTCCCGCTTCCGGAATCTCTTCTGTGATATTGTTTGGCGTTTCTCGTTGCTGTGTATTCCTAGCACCTGAACGTGACAGGCGAAAGGCTGCTTCGCAGGCGAACTGAAGTAGAGAGCTGGAGTTACAGTATGCACCTCTACACAGCTGCGAGCTCTATCCCCAAAGAGAACGTGGTACGGTTCATCGTGGTCTTTCCGCTGCACAACTCAAACGCCGCATAAAACTTATGTAACGGATGTTACATAGGTAGGTAGCATAAGAGAATGCCTATTCAGTCGTCTATTTCACACCGATTCCTGTGTTTTAATTGAATTTCGTAGTAGGCGAATCGTCTGTATCGGTACGACTGTCTCGCCTTCGCCTGGAGTGAAACACTTTGCAAGTGTTGTTTGTAGGCCGACAAATGAGACTGAATGTACATAGGTGGACGATCATCACTCACTGACCGTCATTGGAATGGGACAGATTCAAGACTTCTGCTTGCAGCAAGCGACGATCTCCATTCCATGGCTTAGCATTGTTGCCAGCTTCGGATACAGTCTGTGTATTCTGTGCAAGTGACTGTGTGAGAATGCGTGTCTTTTAACTCCATGACTGCTGCTTACGACACTGAACCTCTCGGCACTCAATTCACTACATCCCCCTGTGCAGTAGCGCATTCACCTTCTCTTCCGAAATGTCTATAGGCTGGCCGAAATATTCTGTCTACATCTTCTCAGTGTCAGACTACTGTGGCTACGCCGCCTCTTCACAGGCCGTCTCGGCGCACCAGTCGCGCAGCCAGCTGAGAACTGTTGCCCCGTGAGTGTCGTGCCACTCGATTCGGTCTCGAATCTGAGCAGCGACAGCGTCCAAGATGGTCAGCTGCCCCTCCGAGAAGCTGTACTCGTCTTTCATGCTCTCCAGCTGAACAAACGCGTGGCGTTGATGGGCCGTCACAACGAATTGCATTGACCTCTGGCTAAATGCCAACCTGATCGATCCTTGGCTGCGTGGACCATCTGGCGGTCATGGCCACGAAGAAGGCCTGGAAGAGCTCGTCGCTGCTGGAGAGCACCCTGGCGCTGTTCTGGCCCAAGTAGCGCAGTGTGGCGTAGGAGGCAACATCGTTGTCAGCCATCCCACTCAGGAAGAAGTCGAAGCCGTTCTCGAAAGCGATGTCCATGAAACTGAAGCGAATTGGGTTCGGTTGGCACGGACAGGGGTCAAGAATAGAGCGCTTTACCGATTTGTTTCTGAGTACTGAGCTTGCCTATAGCCAATCTGTGAAACATTCCGTATGGTGCATCTACGTGAAGTCTCTTCTCACATGTCCAAGGCAGTCAGGCTGTGTGTGTTGGCGAGCCCTTTGACGAGCGACTGCTGTTCGACGTCGAGAAAGTAGCCGATGCCTCCCAACGTCTGCTGCCGCACGTTCATCTGATACAGCCGATAGGCCCTGTCGCTCTCCAGCTGGCCGCCCGTCCTCAGACCCGCCAGATAGGCAGTCGCCCGGTAGTCGGGGTTGATCCTGAACACACAATGGGTTGTTTTGCAACACTTGCTGGGTATACCCTAAACAACAGTTTGAATCCTCACTGAGCGCAGAAAGCCGTCCCTTCAGTGGTGTCTTCACAGGGCGCAAGGATTCTCTCGCGAAAAGCTCGCGCGGCGCTCTCTAAGCAGTCGCCAACACCGAAACGGCAGGACTGGTAGGAGAGCTCGTTGTAGAAGTTTCTGAAAAACAATAATAGTCTTGGCCATCAGTGCCGCTTGATCGAGTATTATAGGGTAGGGTGTGCCACCTCTCGTCCCAGCTGTCCGGCGTGTCTTCAATGTCAAACCCACTCAGCAATGGAGAGAGCGTCGCAGCAAGGAATTTCTAAAGAGAGTCAAGCTAGTCAAGACTCACCATCTTACTAACGCGCCGTTTCCAAAATGGAGCGAAGTCTTACATTGAGCAGCTGGTACTCCTGCGGCCTGTCGCCAAACATGCGCGGCAGCAGCCCAAAGATGACAGTGGAGGCTTCTCGCATGGGAGCGTTGTGTGCCAGCTCCACCACTGAGTAGCGAATGACGTCGAGCAGTCGCGTAAAAGGCACCGCACCACTGCTGAAGATGATTCAAAATTGTCAAATTAAAGCCGCAACTACCAACTATACAATCGAAGATTTCGCCCACTTCACGAAGTGAATGGCGTCACCGATTAGCTGAGCCTTTATTTCGGGTGCAAAAGCCTGAAAGGCTCATATTGGTTTGTTTCGCTAGCAACAAGAAGAGTTCCAATCCTAGCTACCGTAACCTGTGGGTGCGCCCGCAAGTGGTTCATAAGAATCTCCCAACTGCGGTCGTCGTAGAGAACCCGAGTGAAGATGCCGAAACCGCTCTTGACCACCAGATAGTCTGCTCTGAGTGTGACCGTTTTGTCACCGCACTCCGAGTACGCTGAAAGCAGAATTCAAATGTGAGAAGACGTACCAAATGTTGATACTGCAGCATTAGTTGGGTCGAGTGACGTGACGATTGTAAATTCAATGCCAAGTTTGCTCATTTTCGAATGCTATTTACCACCTAGGTACACGGATAGTTCAAACTGCGCCCCCCCCCCCCTTCCCGTCCCCACCCGACACTCCATCGCGTTCACCACTGTGCAACATCGCATCTCACACCTGGCGCCATCCAAGCGAATCCATCCTGAGTGGCGCTCGAAGCGTAGTCGATGGGCACTGGCCAGCTGTAGTCATAGTCGCTGTCGGGTAGCGTCTCCTTTGGAATGGCTGGACTCTGCGAAAGCACGAAGGTGGGAGGGCTGCCTTCAGTGGTGGCAACTGAGACGATGGGGAAGGTGCTCTGCAGCAGCCAGGGGTTCTCCATCTGACCAACGTCCAGCTTGTTACCGCACCAGTCAAGCACCGAGTCGGGAACCACCTGGAATGTTTCGGAAGTGCTTCAAATTGTGCGGACCCGTAAACATCGTTCGACAGTGATTTCTTCTGTTGTCGTTCTCACCTCACTGATGGCGTTCCACATGTCGCTGTAGATGGCGTTGGAGTAAGCGAACTGGTGGAGGTACTTCTGAAGCGAAAGGCCATTCGATGAAGACACAACCGAACGGTCGTTGCTTCCACAATGGGAGGCGCCCACCGAGAGGCCTTGCCGTAGCACCTCTGGGGAAACGACGTGCTCCAGCATTGAGATAAGAGCCGCGCCCTGGAAGCGCGTTATTAGTTCTGGTACACAGGACCCTGCCATCAACCGCATATTGGCGACTAGCCTTGTTGTAGGTGATCGTCGAGAAGTTGGGTCCGTCGGCGCAGTGGACGGGATGGGTCTGCGCCGGATCGGCGTCCGCATCCAGGGCTCTCTCCACCGAATTGCTCAGCTTGAAGTCCACCTGAAAAGAGTACGGTATGTAGGATCGTCGCGCATCAATGCTGCAGTCTTTCAATGCGTCGTAGAAGACACAAACAACAACTACAGCTGTACCACAAAGTCGGTCTGTTCTGGGTAGCTGGCCAGAATGCCCGGATACTGCCAGTAGGCGGCCAGGCCTTCGTTTAGCCAGAGGTCGTCCCACCACTGCATGGTGACCACGTCGCCGAACCACTGCAAACGCGGAAAGAAATCTAAACGGTATTGAGCATATACTGATGAGCACCGCTTGGGCTGGTTCACTCTAACGTCACTGTAGAGTTGCAGCTATTAGCACATTAGTCGCAGATCAAATCTCACGGACGCACCTGGTGCACCGTCTCGTGTCCAATGGTACGGTAGGGTCTGAACTGTGAGACGGCCGAGACGCCGGGTACCACGAAGAGAGCCTCGTCCCGATGGATGATCAGACCCCAGTTCTCCATAGCCCCAGGGCGGAAGGTCGGCATCCCGTAGATGTCTGCAACGCTCCCAACAGTGGACCCAACATGTGTACCATTGCATACCGTACCGTATTTAGATACGTACATATATCCAGAGGGCGGGTGTGGCGACTCGGTGCTTTGATAAAGGAAAAGGGATAACTGTCGGTCACACTCCGTTAACACCAATTGATCTCTCGATCAGCACAATAAATGCGTCGCGAAACATTCGTCTGTTGATCGACTAGGGTCGCGCGTCGAATGGGATCGTCCGTCTCACCGCATTTGGGCAGCATGAATGTGAGGTTGAAGTACTCTCCAAAATGTCTCAGGTCCGCTGCGTTGGCGTGGAGAGCCTCGTCCAGATAGGGCTCCATGCCAGGCCACCCATACACGCTGACCTGCAACGAATGTACGTAGGTATGACGGGGTCACTGGACTGTGTGTGTGTGTATGAGGGTATGTGGGTATACGTATAGATGTCACTGGACGAAGTGCGGTAGCTTTTCTGTTAAAGACCTCTTTTCCCTCCTGAATGTAGGCCGACTTGTGGGGCAGCTCTCCCACCGCCATTGCCAACAGGTACGAGGACATTCTCGGAGTCGGCTCGTATACCGTCTTGCGCCATCCGCCGCTGGAAACGGACAAATAGTGAAAGGCCCATTACACGATCGAATAGAAAATGCTCGAATAGCGCGCTTCCAATCAGCTCGCTTTGCTCAAACGACTGTTCGCTGGAAAGGAAGAACGGTTGATGTTAGCTCACAGGGCTTGCTATACTGTGAATGAAACATATTTTGGACGCAGGAGCTGACGCGGAATAAACGTAGCAGAGCAGCGTCGACGTCACTCACTCAAGGATCTCGGTGCTCTGCACAGGCATGTTGCCCAGAGCCACCATGTGGTAGGGATGTATGATGGTCGTCTGGAAGGACGCCTTGTACTCGGGATCGTCCAGACAAGGCAGAACCGAGCGCGTGTAGGGCGACCCTTCGAAGTGCGTCCCCAGAATGTAGCTGAAATGTTATAAGTGGCCAACTGACAGTGTCGCCAGTCATTGTAAGACGTCAATCGGTTGCTTCCACTCACGCCTCCTTTCCTTTGTTGCGGTAGATAGAGTAGAACATTCCGCCGACTTGGTAATCGTTGATCAAGCCATAGTAGCTGAATCGCAGTGTGAATCGGGCGCCCACTGGCAGCCCCCGACTGAGTAGGACCTTGAAGTGGTGCTTCTCTTCGACGTAGTTTGTCCCAACTATTGTGACATCTGGGTTTCCCTCCACGGGATCCAGCGTTACATCAGCGATGTTCAGTCTGTCCATGTGCACGGTTATATTGTCTGTCTGCTCCAAGACCTCTCCAGTGAAAGAGGAGACGGCATCGAAGGTAAAGTTCTTGTCATCTGGGAAGTCGACCACGCCCCCATTTGGGAAGTAGGGCTGCACCTGCCAGGTGTAGCCGATGGCCGAAACCACTGGTGGTAGCCTGGTCTCAAGAAGGGTGATCCGCTGCTCCTCGACGAGCTTCAGGTTCTCGGCAGCGTTGTCATTCTCGTCGGAGGAAGGATCTTGGAGTCGAACTGCTTTGGCGTGACTTCTGACAGCCGCCTCTTGTTCTCTGCTGTCGAATCTTGGATGGAATCGCGTTGACTTCTGCTTTGGCAGAGCAGTGGCAGTGGCTTGAACGACAACTGCCGCCAGACTAATTACAAGCGCCGCTCTCATCTCTACCTGATCTTTCCTTTTGGAAGTGGAGCTTCCTTAGTTTCACACGATCAGCCGCGAACATAAGAATGTTGACCAAGGGATACGTTGTAGGCAAAGCGTCCTTATCAGCCGGTTTATGGCTAAACGTTTGTCTTTTACAACCCCCTACTCTTGACATTGACATTCTCGCCGTATCTATCTTTGCTGCCATTGTTTCAAAGCACATTGTGCCTTGAGACGTGATGTCAACTGTCAACAAAACGATGGGCGTGTTTACTGCAAGAGCTATGCATACGTATCCTGTGCGTCCCACCACTAATTGTTATGTGTTGTCCGTCCAAGCAAACGACATCGTTTGGTAACGAGAAAAGTGTCCCTGCTTCCCGAAGTGTTTCTGATGAACCACCAATAGTCGTCACTAAGATAGCAAAAATAAATGGCTCTGAGTACAGGGGTGTGTACTCAGTTGGCCATGTCACCGTCCGCCTGGTGAATGAAAACTGAAAACTCTGCATAGTTGAACTTGTCAAGTCTGTTTTCACTGTGGTGTTTCACAAAGATGGCTACACGTGTTTCATCAGGCAGACTTAGTCCGCCGATGGAGAAGTCTCGAAACTCGGTGTGGTTGGTTTCTGTAGGTATGCCTATCTAATACATGCACTCCGTTTCGCTGCTGCTGCTTGATCAAACTCATGATCAGGTTGGTTGAAGTCGCTACCGGATTTTTCCGCTTATAAGCCCATGGGCGTATACGTGGTTTTGACACCTTCGCCAGAGCAAA
>JASAMZ010003820.1:0-38600 GCA_030248115.1 Linhomoeus sp. GSCO2_2
GATTTGGTTGAAGTGCGATGCGTGAACTGCGCAACGCTGCCGTCAAAGTTGTTGTCGAGACCTTAACTTCCCGGCTCCAGCAACGTAAACAGAGCTATTAATGGTGAACCCATTTTTGAAACGACCGCATTCCGAAGCAGTCAGTAGATAAGGGAGCGGCGACAAGGGTGAAGGCCAGGTTGCCTATCGTCGCAGTTCATCTATTATTGCTGGAACATGTACGCACGTACATAGAACACCAGTCTGCTACTGCGCAGCCAGCGCAGGCGAAGAGTGACCAACTTCACACCTTCGCGCGAGGAGTCGCCAGCGTCCGACGGGGAAACTTCTAATCCCTCTGGGTTACCGAGACGGCCGGCTGGAAGGCTGGTCAGCAGTTCGCGCCGATTGTCTCACATGGAGAAGTGGGAAGAGGATGGAAGCGCTCGCGCACGCGCACTTGTCCTACTCTCTCTCCTCTCCGCGGCGCGCCGTGTCGGAAACGCGCCCAATGAATGAATCGGCCGATTGGAGACGACTGACAAGCGGCGCTGCGGCCGGACGGCCGCCGCCACCGCCGCCGACTTCGGTGCGCGCGCGGCGCCACAATACGTTCACGGGAACTTGTTCTTGGACAGAGGCGTTTCTTATTGGGAGCTCAGCTGCTGGGTGGCAACCTTCTTTCGCTCCTTCCGGAGAAGGACACTGCTCGTCCTTTCCCTCCTCCACGCCCACATGACGAAACGGCGACAAAGACACGCGCAATGCAGATGGCGGAGTGCGGCAGCAGAAGTGTGATTCAACGACCCCCGCCGGCGGCGGCGGCCGCTGCGCGGAAATGATCTCCGCGCTCCCTCTGTTTTTCACTCGATTATAAATGACGTGTTCCGTGCGCGCTCGTGGGGTCGTGCGTCGTCGTGATCTGACAGAAGACGGTCCTGTTGCATTGGGACACTTGCGCCGATTAATGGAAGGATGCGTCTCTCTAAAACGATCAACTCTGCAACCGTTGAACCTGTATTTCTTATCTTCAAATAATTATAGAATTTAACTCAGATTAAGCCAGTCTTCAGACAGCGTATTTCTGTGCAACCATTGATTAATCTTTGGATGGTCGATTTATTAAAATGCTCTATTATTGCTAACTGTCGACATGTAGCCAATCTTGATAACCTTATCAGGTTTAAATTTGTAACAGCAGAACGTGAGATGTCAAAGTAGACAAAGTTATGGCTCTGCTGAACAAAGAAACTTTGATATTATCATATTTTTAATACAGTTATGAATGTCATCCATCCATTTTAACTTCTTGTTTAATAAACTAATTACTTACTATACAATTACTTAATTATATTAAATTTATAGATACAGTTCATCGATATCATACATCCATTTTAACTGCTTGTTTGTGCCCAATTTCAGATATGTGGTATTTGCTGATTTGTTTTGTGGTACCAATACTATTATCGCTGTTTATTAATTAATCGTTTCATTCGCATTAAACCTTTCTATTTGTGACTCGTGAGATATATTGTGCATAGTATAGAACTTTGGTCTGTGGACGGCCGATATGACGGCGAGCTGAATGTTCGCAACCAAAACATTGACGGCCAAATCTAGAAATTGTGCCTCGTCTGTCTTTCGAAGAGCGGCGGAATTCAATCCAAGCGGTCAATAGGAAGGGGGGAAAGGAAACTGCCGCTGGGGAGCCGCATTTTCGGAAAGAATGGCACTGCGCCGCTTCTCTTGATGAACCGAACCCGCGGGCGCGACCCAATCTCGTTTGCTTGATTCAATGCCGCCCTCCTCTGCCCTCTGAGACGTAGAGTAGGAGATTCCAACTTCTCACATTTTCTTTCTTGCCTTGCCCAAACATGGCTGTGGCATCGCCGATTGCCTGCTGGCTGCTGACCGTCGCAGCAGCGACCACTGCGAGTAAGTGAATTAGCGTAGGTGTTCAGTTACCTACATACTTTAACCACTTATTCCAAATCGACATCGTTTGTTTTTCTGCAGATCCAGAAAAACACCCAGATCCCGAGACACATCCCCCATTCGATCGTGCTATGTATGCAAATATAGTATCTGACTGTTAAAGGTTTCGGGATCTGCAGAAAAACAAACGATGTCGATTTGGAATAAGTGGTTAATATGCTGTCATCAGCAACACAAGAAGCAACTTGCGTTTCGCGCAGTGCGCTTTCCCGACCGGCCGACGGCCGAGGCGCTGGCGAAGCTCGATCTGACGAAGGCGCCTCCGAACGACGAGCAGCGGCTGCTGCGCCACATCATGCTCAGTTACGATCGCGCCGTGCGTCCGGTCATCCGAGCTTCTTCCGTCGTCAACGTCGGCGTCGGCATGACGCTCACGCACATCTTCAACGTGGTCGGTGTTGTGTGCACTTTCCTCCGTCCCTTCCTCCCCCCCCCCCCCCCTCCCTCTCTCCCTCCCTCTCTCCCTCCCTCGCCTATCAATTAGCGAGCTGTCGTTATACTTGTGCCCTCTTCAGGACGAAAAGAAGCAAGTGCTATCGATGAACGTTTGGCTGGAGCAGGTGCGCTTGTGCGACAACGAGTGCGTGTAGGTGTCCACCAAAACTGCGCATGTGTCCACACTCGCAGGAATGGAACGACGAGCGGATCTCCTGGAACAAGTCGGACTATGGCGACATGATTCGCCTCACTGTGCCGGTCAGGTTCATATGGACTCCGGATATTGTGCTCTATAACAAGTCGGTGCTACTTTCGGCCGCTGGATTGCTAGTGACCACATTTGACGATTGCGCTTCTTTTGCAGCGCGAAAGACTTTTCGATCGGCCTGAAACAAACTAACGCCGCCGTCTTTTCCCACGGGACAGGTAAGAAATATCTCTAACATGCATAGAAAGCTTGTTATTTTGAAGCAGGTAGTGGTGTTTCGCTTGAAGTGTTGTGGGCGCCGCCGACCAAGACCCACTCAACATGCAAGCTGGACGTTAGCTATTTTCCGTTTGACGACCAGATTTGCTTCCTCAACTTCAGTTCTTGGGTGTACGACTCATCACAGGTCGTGACCTACATGACGACGACGTACATTGTTCAAGACGACGACCCACATATGAACATAGTTGACGACGACGACGACGTCGACGACGACGTCGACGACGACGACGACGACTTGCTCACCAACAAAGGTTCTTTATATTCCAACAGATGGACGTGACGTACCGAGAAGGTCGACAGGACATCGCTATGGACAGTAGTTTCTCCGAGAATGGAGAGTGGGAAATTGTGGCCACCCACATTTCGAAGTACCAGCGGGTTTATCCGAACGTCACGTTTCCTGGGGTGTCCTTCGTTTTGCACCTGCGCCGCCGAACGCTGTTCTACATGTACAACATCATTCTGCCATGCCTCATGCTATCTGTAAGTCGTGTTTAAAGTCCTGCTATCGTATAACTCCAATAAGCGAGCCCCCTCCAATAAGCGACCCCACTCCAATAAGCGACCCCCCTAGAAGGGGATGTGAAATAATAAGCGACTCCCTCCAGCACCCTTTCTCCGCCCTGCCCCCCCCACACACCACACAAACCGGGCACCAAACAAAATCAGAAGGAAGACTCCCCAGACTTGCTTTGAACAACAAGTAACCCTTTTCCAATAAGCGGCCCGCCTCTAATAAGCGACCCCTTTAGAGATGTGGTTGAAATAATAAGCTACCAGGTTGCTTATTGGAGGTTTTGCGGTAAGCTCTCTTTCAAAGCTCAAACTTCTGGCGTTTCCTCAGGTTCTGACGATGATGCAGTTCTGGCTTCCCTGCGAGAGTGGCGAGAAGGTGACGCTGGGTCTGACGGTGCTGCTCGCCTACTCCGTCTTCAGTTTCAACATCGGCGAGAGCATGCCGGAGACGTCCGAAGTCATACCGCTCGTCGGTGAGGAGTTTTGGAGAAGTCTCGAACAGTGACAGCAGTAATCGCGGACTAGCTTCAGTTCTTGCTTCAGATTTGTTATACTTTCACTTTTTTTTGAATTCTAGGAAAGCCCCAGTGGGGAAAGAGGTGAATTTTTGGGCAGAAGTCTCGAACAGGCTGTGTATCGCTTCAGCAGTACTGGCTTTTGCTCATTGCCTCAGACATAGTTTCGGTCATTTCCATTTTTCCCCAAAATAATGTCTAATTTTAGCACAAACTTCTTGTTACTATGACAACTATGGTGAACAATCATATAGACAACCCGTTTAATTTAATTTAAAGTAAATAGTTCTATAATTTAATAAGCCTCGGTTAATTCGAAACACAATAAAGCCTCGGTTTATTTAATAATGATAACTAATTAATAATAGGTAATTTAATTTAATTTAAAGCAAATAGTTCCACAATAAACCGTAATGAATTAATAATTTTACAAATCAATAAACTATTTAAGTTTAAAGTTTAATTTAACGATATTTTACCTAACCTTAAAGAATAATTAATAAAAATAAACTTTAATAATCTTAATGAACTTCAATTTAGTTTGATAAAAACAAATAATTTAACAAATTAAATAATTAAAATACATAATTTAATAATGAGCGAACTAATAGAACAAATTTAGTTTTATTGCTTTGGTTAAGTTTCAGTTTTAGTCTAGTGGAGGGAGCTTACTGTAAAACGATTTAGTGTCCTTTGTTGAATTGCATGTACCTATGCTTGCAGCGATCTACCTAATGTGCATCATGGGCATCTCGGCCAGCAGCGTCAGTCTGTCGGTCATCGTGCTCAACATGCGCCACGGCGGCGAGCGGAAGCGCCCCGTGCCCATCTGGATGCGCTACCTGGCCTACCGCCTTCTCGGAAGGCTCATCTGCTGGGCGGGGGAGTCTGAGCGCCGCCACTCGCAGAAGCACTCCAACATCTCCTTCCAGCAGGCGTTCCAGTCGCTCGGAAGGCAGCTGGCGCGCCACCACAGCCAGTACATCATCCGCCTCGGCCACTGCCTGCCCGCCGGCGCCGCCATCGGGATGCCGGCAGCTCCGGTCGCCGGAGCCGCCGGCGCCGAAGAGGACGAGGTCGAGCGCCGACTCGAGGACGAGCTGGCTTCTACGGCGACGGCTCGGCAGGGCGACAGCGAGGCTCCGATTGCACTGTTAGCAAGCTTTGTGCTTTGCCTCCGCTTTGCAATTCCGTCTGCTGGGTTGCAGTGCGGTAGCTGCGGGCTCACCTTTGAAGGTCCGAACTAAGCCCGGCTGTCGAGTTGGCGGCTGCTGTGGACGCCGACATAGAAAGGGAAGAGTCTCTTCTGGGGAACGGCGACACGCCGAGAGAGGCGGAAGACGTGTTGGAGGAGTCGCCGAAGTCTAATCACGTCGGTCCGGCCACGCAGGAGACCAGCTTCATGGGCGCCAAGAGAACGAAGAAGAGAGTGAACTTCAACGGTAATTAATTGTATTTATCGATTCATTAGTATTGAATTTAGTGGTACTATTAATCATTAATTTATTTAAATATATTTATATCACAATAGTGATTGAAAATAAATATCTTTTAAGCACGCATCGTTGATAATCTTCTATTGATTAATTAATATATTGTTCACTCTTAATAATTAATTAATTTATGTTGATTGAAATTTCATTTATTAACAAATATCTTTTAACCCCTCGTCATGGCATGGTTCAAGTTTGACCGTTGTCTTCTTTCCTAGGCTCTAAGGACGGCGACGGTCCTTCGTCGACCGGCGCTCCGACGGCGGCGGCGACGCTGGCGTCGGCGTACGAGGGCGCCGCGGCGCGCAGCCTACGCGCCGACGTGATGAAGAAGGCGCGCCGCCTGATGGATCGCATCGAGAAGGAGCAGCGCGCCGACGACCTGCTGCAGGAGTGGCGCAAGGTGTCGCGCATCTTCGACCAGTTCTTCTTCCTGCTCGTGCTCGTCGTCACCGTTCTCGTGACGGTGGCGCTGCTGCTGGCCGCGCCCCGCTTCAGTCGGCGCTCTCTGGTTCCGCCCAATTTGGCCGCAGGCGCCGGCGACAGCGGTGCGGCGGCGTTGTCGGCAGCCGCGGGCAATCTGACGAATGCCACTGTCGGAGGAACGGAATGAAAGGCGAGGAGCGCGCGATCTGATAAAGTCGGTTTCGGCTCCTGTCTGACCCCGTGGCGTGTCGCGCACCACTTCCTGTGAACGGACACCCTGTGTAGAAACAAACGGCTTGATAACATCTGTGCGACCGAAGACACCTCGGACATTTCGCACTCTCTCCTTTTCCGTCTGACATAGTGACACGAGGTCGACCCTTGAGGCGTCCCTATAAGAGTCAGACACTGTCGATTCGCGGAGCTCTAATCGTTTGATCGCCTCGTCAAGACGGAAACATGGGGCTCGGCGGATCGCTGCGGTTCTCCGGCACGCTGGCCGCCTGCTTGAGCGGCGCCGCGTTGGTCGCTGCACTGATCGGCTTCCCACTTCTACTGAAGAGCATCTCTGAGCTCGAGTCGGAGTTGCTGGCCGAATCGGCCGGCTACCGCTCGATGGCCGACGAGCTGTGGTCCGATCTGCTGCGCGAGTCAACCCGAGGCTCTACTCATCGGAGTCGACGTCAGAACAGCTACGGAAGCACCGACGAAGGCATCGGCCAGCCCAAGAATGGCTGCCCTAGCGAAGGAGCGACCTGCGGTAAGGCTTTCTAGAGGTACATACGGAGGGAGAGGCGGCAGTTCTTAGAAATCTTCCGCTGCCTTTAGTGCAAGACGACAGCTGCCCGGCTGGTCCCAAAGGCGGTCCCGGAAAACCTGGCGAAGACGGCGACGCCGGCGTGCCCGGAGAACCGGGAACTCCTGGAGAGGATGCGGAGGTTTGCGCAGTGAATTTTTCCTTACGGTTCTACGCTATTGCAGTGATAATGTAACAGTTTACCAACCAACTTCAGCATCCGCCCCTCCACCCCAGCTGCCATGAGAAGTGCCCCGCGGGAGACAAAGGCGAGCCTGGGACGCCAGGGGTTGCAGGGGATCCTGGCATCGACGGAGAGCCGGGCGATTCGGGCGCCGACGGCGGAGTCGGGGTACCCGGGGAGCAAGGGCCGCCTGGCGACGACGGCGAACCGGGAAGCGACGGCGAGGACGGGGAGCCAGGTCAGAATCCGTCTGCATATCGAACTAACACTTGGATCGAGAAAGCCCGTTTCACCCTTGAGCCCCCAATTCAGGTCTTGACGGGGAAGACGGCACCCAAGCGATTGCCGGCCTGATAGGCGACAAGGGGCCAGCCGGTGAGGGAGGCCTTCCGGGAGAGGCGGGCGCCCCGGGGAAGGACGGCAGCGACGGGCCGGCCGGCCCATCGGGCGCCGAAGGCGAGACGGGAGATCCGGGCCTGGACGGCGAGGACGGCGCCGAAGGCGGGCCGGGCAACCCGGGATTGCCCGGCAGGGACGGCCAGTACTGCCCCTGCCCCAAGCGCAGCGTCTCCTACGGAGGGCCGGACGCCGGAGGGGAAGGCGGCGGAAGGCCCACCAGTCAGCCGACCTACGGGGAAGGAGAGGTGATCGGCGCCTACGGGGCGCAAGGGCAGGTCGTCGGCGGCCGATGGGGCGAGCAGCGCCGCTTTCGAATCTTCCAGTGATGCAACTATATAGTCTGTGATCTACTGCGTTTGTGGCAGACGCCGTAACAATTAGACGACCGCTGATGGCAGATCGCTTGCTTTTGACTTGGAGCTGTGTGCGCACCAATAACGAGGCGCCTATAGGCTACTACTGACTATTTATTTGAACTCGCCGATGTTGAAGCTGAACACGGAGTAGGCGAGCAACATCGTCAGCTAGTTGCACCGTCGACTGCTAGAGCAGGTATTTAGTGGTGGTTTTGCCATATACTTCCATAGATGGCGCTTATATGTACTGATCACTATTTGAACGAGCCGAGTCCTACGCAGATTTCTTGCAAGGTCAGGAATTCAAAAATAATAGAAGAACCGAGCTGAAAAGATCTCATAATAGTCAATGGTTGGGCAACTAAATATACCCATGGCTTGGTAAAAGGTGAAAGCAGTGGTGTAGTATGACACGAACAAGATGCGACGTCGAACTGGCTGTTATCGCGAAACGACCGTATTTTTAGTCACTTTCGTCAGCTTCACTTGCTCTAAAACACAGCGGATACCGTACCCTCTCGTTTGAACGGTCGGTCTGATGTCGATCGAGATTGAACGAGTCCGGGAACTCCACTCGCGCTGCACTGCGTTCGTTTCTGTTCTGAATTTGAGGCGATCGATCAATAGACATGGGCATAAAGGATCTGGCGCGCGTGATCGGTGACCACGCGCCGAGCGCCATTCGCGAGTGCGAGATGAAGTCCTTCTTCGGTGGGTCGATCGAGCGGATCTCAAATGGAAGTCTCGTGTTGTGTTGAACAGCCGACGCCGTTTCTTCGCAGGGCGGAAGATCGCGATCGACGCCTCCATGAGCATCTACCAGTTTCTGATCGCCGTCCGCCAGGACGGCGCCCAGCTCGCCAATGAGGCGGGCGAAACTACTAGGTGAGCTCCCTTCCGATGTTGTAAATAAAGTTTTCAAGTCGAGCGATCGAGCGAGAACGGCGCGAGCGAAAGTCGGCCGCGCAGCGCTCGATCGTCTCTCCCGCTCCTTCGCTATACTGTTGCTTCCTTTTCCTTCGCGCTCCTCGCAGTCACCTCATGGGCATGTTCTACCGAACGATTCGGATGATCGAGAACGGCATCAAGCCCCTCTACGTGTTCGACGGCAAGCCGCCCGAGATGAAGTCCGAGGAGCTGCAGAAGCGCCAGGAGAGACGCGCCGAGGCCGAGAAGGAGCACGAGAAGGCCGTGGAGACCGGTCCTTTCTTGCGCTTCTTTGACGGCTACCGCCAACTTCCTTTCCTTCGCTCGCGAGCTTCCAGAGCACGTATTTATTGCTCGGTTGCAGGGGACGTGCAGGCGATCGACAAGTTCAGTCGTCGGCTGGTGCGCGTGACGCGCGAGCAGAACGACGAGTGCAAGCGACTGCTCAAGCTGATGGGCGTCCCTTACGTCGAGGTGGATGCGTAATCGGCCGGTAGCCGAGCGAAGGCGCTTGTACGTATGTTGCTACTTGCAGGCTCCCTGCGAAGCGGAAGCGCAATGCGCCGCGCTGGCGAGAGCGAATAAGGTCTACGGCACGGCGACGGAGGATATGGACGGGCTGACGTTCGGGACGCCGCTTCTGTTCCGGCACATGACCTTTAGCGAGGCGAGGTGGGTCGATTTCCTCTACCGTCGTCGTGTCATTGTTTGCTGCCGCTTTGACGAGATGTCGCTTCAACGGAGCTTGCGCTCATGTTCTAGGAAGATGCCCATCAAGCAGTTCGACCTCGAGCGCGCCCTGAAGGAGATGGGCTTCAGTCGGGAAGAGGTTCGCCTTCCGCGCTCGTGTGCCGCTTCGCTGCTTGATCCGGCGCCGATAGCGCCCCGTGCTTCCTTTCCAGTTCGTGGACCTGTGCATCCTGCTCGGCTGCGACTACTGCGGCACCATCCGCGGCATCGGACCCAAGAAGGCGGTGGATCTGATGACGAAGCATCGCTCCATCGAGAAGATTCTCGACAACCTCGACCTGGCCAAGTACCCCCTCCCCGAGAGCTGGCAGTACGAGGTGGGGCGCAATCGATGCTTGAAGAGATATTTGAAGATCACTAGCGGGCCCATGGGGGGAGGGGCCTTACGGCCCAACCCTATGGAAAAATTTCACATTACGACACACAAATATCAAAAATTTTTGCCTGCGGCGCTATTTTCTGAGGGAATTTGGCATTTCGGTATAAAAAATCGCAGAATTTTGGCCTGCGGCGCTCAGTTTTGACAAATTTTGTTATAAGGAAGGCAAAAAATGCCAAATTTTCGCCTGCGGCACAGTTTTAAAGTTAAATTTAGAGTACTTGATGGTGTGTTAGGCGTAATGTAGGCGACTATTATCACTAAAATTGCCCAAAAGTGCAACAGTTTCGCCGGCGGCGCTTTGGAAACAATTTTCGATTTTGTGCCCCCCCCCCCCCCCCCCCCCCCATCCGAAAATCCTGGGCCCGCCACTGTTGAAGATATTGAAGCCCTGATGGTAGCTTGTTGACGTACTTCACTCCGTCCTTTGATTTCCAGGGCGCGCGCAGGCTGTTCCTCTCTCCCGAGGTCGACGCCGCCGAAGCCGTCCAGGTAGTAGATGCGCTAAAACTTGTGGCGAAATCGCTCATGGTCTACCGAAGTTTCCGATGCGACGTTTCTCTGGCAGATCGAGTGGAACGGCCGGCCGGACGTCGAGGGCCTCGTGCAGTACATGGCCAACGAGAAGGGCTTCAAGTGAGTACGCATGCTATGCGCATTGTGCAATGGTGTGGAGGCGTGAAGAGTGCGCATTGTGCCCCGTCCATACCTGTAATGCTGGGGGGGGGGGGAGGACCCCCCCCCCCCCCCCCCTCCCCCCCTACCCCCACCTGAAAGAACCCCCTGCCAAAAATTGTAGAAAATTTTGCCTTCGGCGCTTTAATATGGCCAAATTTTCGCCTGCGGCGCTACATTTAGGCAGTTTTTCATCGAAATAAGGCGGTTTTTTGACAATTTTTACCCTATTGTTGCAACATTTTATTACTTTCTTGACAAAGTTTTAGGTCATTTGACCCCCCCCCCCCTCGGGTTATGAACCCCCCCCCCCCCCTAAAATCCAGATTACCCCCCCCCCCCCCCCCAATTCCCGAGGGGTGTGCGTTACAAGTATGGCGCCGTCTATAGTCGTGAAGCGCGTCTGCGAAGCCACAAATTCTCATTTACAGCGAGGAGCGGATCCGAAGCGGCGCGGCGAAGCTCAGCCAGGCGGCGGAGCAGAAGAAGCAGGGAAGGCTGGACGACTTCTTCAAGAGGGCGCCCTCCGCCGTCTCCACCGTCAAGAGGAAGGTACCACCTGCGCAATTGGCGCATACTGTAGCTTCCGGCTTCTCGCGTCGCAATTGAACTGTGACAAGTTTTGGCCACTTTTGCCGTACGCAACCGTGGCTCCAATGGAAGCTACTTGGTCTATCTCTCTTCCAGGGCGAGGAGGAGAAGAAGCGGACGATCGGGAAGCCCGCCGCTAAGCGGGGAAAGAAGCGCTGAACACGCGAAATAATGGTCGTTGTCATCTCATCGAGTGCCAGTGTCCTTGTACCTTCTGTGCGCGTGTCATTCGGCCTCCCACCGTCGATCTGCTATTCCTATCGCCTTGTGCAGTCGCAGTAAACGTTCGCGCGCCCTAAAGGAAGCTTGTCGGCGATTTTGAAGCGGTGACGTCGTCGCGTCGTCATTCTGTGTATCGATCCTCCACCTCCGTAGAGATCCGTCCGATGGATAGCGGAGTTGTTCGGGAACGGCCGAAGGAAACGGGGACGCAACAAAGTGCGCGCGCGCAGTCGCTCTTTACTGCCTGTTGGCGGCGTCAATTTTTGGCCAGTCGTTCTTTTGCTCGGGCGCCCCGGATACCTTCCAAATGCGGCGACTGCGCACTTGTCTTGCTCCTACTATGGCGCTGCGCCGCGCGACGAGTTCTCCCGTCGTCGTCGGTTGGGTCACGCCGAGACTGGCGCGACCGGTCGCTGTCGCGCTCCCGCATATATTCTCTTCCCCTCTGGAAGTTACACACCTGGAGAGAAGGCGGGATTCCACTTTGGTGCTACCTATGTTGGTGGATGGCGGCTATTCGCTTTGACGCCGCTTGGTCCGAGGCTGGCCGACCTCGTTGACTGCTTGCTATTTGGGACAATTGGACTACTGGATTATCGGGATTGCATGTGGAACTCCCTGGAACTGGAATGGAGAGCGAGCAGTCAACGAAATTCGGCGAGGGAACAGACCGGTGCGCTTCCATGTACTTGCATTTTGTCGTGTGTTGCGCGCGTGGTTTGCTCTGCTACCGAATCGATCACAGTCAAGTCGTGTGCTTCCAGTGACAGCCGCTCTGGCACCCCGTCGAGTGACAAGCTGCTGATTGCCGAAGACGACTGCGCCGGCCATCCGAACGCTCAGGCGAGTGGAAGCGTTATGGAGGTCTTCGCATTGCGTTATGCAGCGCTTCAAGAAAGTGAGACCGCTAACTTTGCGTCCCCCATTCTCAAGCTTGACTCCTCGTGCTAGGCCCAAATTACATACTGCAGGGTGTTTTTGACCGACTGTCAAAGTTTCGGGTGATTTCACAAAGTAGACAGAATATGGCGCCGTTTTGCGCAATGTCATGTCGTGGTCTCCTGCAGTGAAAAGGCGCTGCATCCCATTTTCGGCATGACCTTGCGCTAAGCGATGCCATTTCACGGTGGTAGCACCAAAATAGTGTGAAATTTGGCAGTTCGTCTAGAACACCCTCGTCTCGTCTAGTACGTCACTTTCAAATTGGGACTTGACACATGCAGCCAAGCTTGAGACCAAATAGGGGCGGCAAAGTTAGGGGTCTCACTTTTTTGGCCCACACTGTACATAGATCGCTTTCATTAGCGCTTAACCTACACGTCCTTGAAAGCCTCCAAGCGCTGCATTCGTAACACTGTGATTGTACAATGGCTTCCCAGCGCTGACAGTGGTGTTAATGGCGACGTTTCGCTGGCTTACCAGCCAGCTTCATCAGGCCAAACCCAACACTAAAAGAACAAGCGAAACTAGACACTTTTGTGGAAGAACGTTCGCGCGCGGTCACACGCACCCAGGCACACCGGACTAATCACTTCAAGGCATTGCATAGAGAAAGCCAGGCACTCGCAATGGGCACTGACGCGCCTTGAATATTGCACGCGTTACTCTCTGCCGCGATGTACAGCGATTCCTTTATCTTACGACGCCACAAGTGAGTATCTGCATCAAGGATCTCTATTCTATCTACACTGTACGTATGGCCCAGCTCGATACAGTGCTTAGCCAATCCCGAGTGCTCTTGCCTACCATGGCGAATCGCGCCAGCATGCTCCGACATGCGTTTTCGCAGAGAGCGCTGAGGATGATCGCGCCCATGATAGGTGGGGTCACCTATCATCTCAGCCAGCTTCTGGATAGACTGCTGAGGCCCTTGGTCAACAGCCTCCCCCATAGAATTGGTTCTGCGGCCAGTCTGTTGGAGCGGCTGGCAACGGTGGAGAATACTCAGGACACATTCCTAGGATCGTTAGACGTGGAGGCTCTGTTTCCCAATGTGGATGTCAAGTATCTGACTGACAAGCTGCCTGCGTTTCTCCAGCAGAACATCGCAGTATGGCGCGTCCCAGATCACCCTCTAGGTTCTCTGACTCCTCCAGAGGTCGCTGAATTGGTATCGGTTCTGTGCCAGTGCACCTATCTGAGGTTCCAAGACGCCTGCTACCTGCAAGTTTCAGGGGTTCCAATGGGCTCCCCTGTGTCTGTTGTTTTGTCAGAGCTGTTTATGCACTTTGTGGAATCTGCAGCTTTAGAAGCTTGTCCAGTCGAATTTCGTCCTCTGCTTTATGGTAGGTATATTGACGATTGTCTACTGGTCATGCGCAACAGACTAGAATTCGATCAGTTTCTGCAGTTCATGAATACTTTCCACCCGCAACTCCCTGCGCTACGGTTCACTTGTGAGTCTGAATCTCTAGACGGCAAACTTCCGTTTCTGGATATTCACATTAGTCGCTTACCGGGTCCGTCTTTCACATACACTGTCTACCGTAAGCCTACTCATAGCAATCGGTATTGTCACCCGTCCTCTGCTCTGCCTAGGTCCGTCCTGTACGCTACAGTTAGAGGGATGCGACGACGCGCTGAGCGCTACTGTGGCCTTGGTAACAATAGCTACGTCTCTGAAATTGAGTCGCTTCGTTCGGCATTTACTGCTAACGGATATGACCCGAGCATGCTTAGGAAATGCCTACATGGCGCGATGCCCGATAAGCAGGCCGCCCGACCAAGTATCGGTACAATAGTTCTTCCGTTCTATGGAAATACGTCGTACAAACTGCGCCGATTGCTAGAAAGTGTTAATTTAAGAGTCTACTTTAAGTCAGCTCGAAGCCTCGGCTCGCTACTGTATCGTAAACTCGATTGGGATAAGCAAGACGTTTTAGATAGGAAATCAGTAGTTTACAAGGTAAGATGCGAGCAGTGCAATTCTGTTTATGTGGGCGAAACTCAGCGCTCTCTGCGAAAACGCATGTCGGAGCATGCTGGCGCGATTCGCCATGGTAGGCAAGAGCACTCGGGATTGGCTAAGCACTGTATCGAGCTGGGCCATACGTACAGTGTAGATAGAATCGAGATCCTTGATGCAGACACTCACTTGTGGCGTCGTAAGATAAAGGAATCGCTGTACATCGCGGCGGAGAGTAACGCGTGCAATATTCAAGGCGCGTCAGTGCCCATTGCGAGTGCCTGGCTTTCTCTATGCAATGCCTTGAAGTGATTAGTCCGGTGTGCCTGGGTGCGTGTGACCGCGCGCGAACGTTCTTCCACAAAAGTGTCTAGTTTCGCTTGTTCTTTTAGTGTTGGGTTTGGCCTGATGAAGCTGGCTGGTAAGCCAGCGAAACGTCGCCATTAACACCACTGTCAGCGCTGGGAAGCCATTGTAAATCACAGTCTTAACCTACACGTTAGTGCATGATTCGCTGCGAGCGCGACCCGTTTGGAAATCCGGTTCTCTGCTCGGCGCATGCGCTCCTTCCGGCGCGCTGTAACACTAACAACACCACCATTTTGAACGTTTGGCCCTTTTAGAACGGGCCGAAAATGGTCGCAGGTGGAAGCGGAGGAGCGACGGCCGCGCGCCGACCCCGCTTGAAGCGACTTGCGGGAATGAATCTGGCGTCCGTTATCCAAAGATCAGAATCTTCTTCAGCGGTCGAATTCGGGTATGGCGCTATGATTCGCTCGACTTACAGTGTAGTCTTTTATTGCAGTAAGAAGATAATTGACTGAAATTGACTTTGGGTTCGTTTGGGTACCGTACCCCCAACGTACATATGGGCGGGACGCACGTCTGCCTTGTTTGTCGCGCTCGCTCCCCAGTCGCAAGGCGACAGCTTGGCGCCGCTTAGCGCGCGCGCTCGCAAATCGGCGGAATTCGCCAACTGCAGCCGCCGCCGTGCAACGGTCGGCTGGGCCGACGGCGCCGATTGCAGCGCGACGAAGTTGCCAGCGCGCGCCTGACTTCTTCTCGCTGCGCAGTCGTCTCCCAATCGACTTTCTCCTCGTTTAGGCACGCCTTCTTGCAACAACCGGGAGCGTCGTCGTCTCAACTGGTGGCGGCGCCCGCTCGCAGTCCCGAAGTCAAAGTGGAAATAATGGACGACCGGCCGGATCCTTCAGCTTACGATTGTGGGTGCTATCGTTCTTTGTAGGAGTAGCAGAAGTCATAGACGCTAAGATACCGTAAATCCCCCAATAAGCTCCCTGGGGCTTAACCTCCATCTAGGGGGGTGGGGGGTACTATTGGAGGGGGGGGGGGTTTAATATTTCGGCCCCTTCTCCGGTGGCCCAAGGTACACAAAATGTACGTATACCATACAGACTGTACCTTCCAGGCACTGAATATCCTTAACATACCATGTACTAAAGGGTATATTTACTACATGTAGTAGCTATAGTAGTTCTATACTACAGTATATATGCATACAGTATGCCTTATTCGTACACATACATATAGAGTAGTACATTCTGTAGGGGTTCTATTGGAGGGGGGGGGGGGCTTATGTATTTTTCAAACCTCCATCCAAGGGGGCCTTATTCGAGGGGGGGGGCGTTTATTGGGGAATTTACGGTATGCCTCCTTTTCCAGGCGGCTCCGTGATCAAGTCGACGCCGATGGAGCTGCGCGAGGAAGAGGACGCCACGGAGGAGCAGCCGATCGTGGAGCGCCGCCAGCTGCTGCAATTGGCCGGCCAGCAGCCGCCATCGGCGGGCGCCGGTCTGGAGTCGGTGCTGCTCTACCCCATGGACAGCATGAGGGACGCGGCGGCGGCTGCTTCCGCTCTGCCCCCCTACGGCGACCTGGTGGCGCCGCCGACGCCATTCGGCTACCTTTCCTCTGCCGCGGCGACCATGTACCAGCAGGCGCCGCACGTCTACACGCCTCTGGCCGCCTACCCGCCGCTGGGACTGGTCGGCATCCAACAGGACTACTACGGCGGAGGCGCCGACGCAGCCACCCTGGCCGTCCAGGGGCTGCAGCAGCGATTGGGGGAGCAGATCTGCTTTCAGGCGACGCACCAGCAGCCTTTGCCCGCCTATGGTGATCTGGGAGGCATGGCAGGCGACCCCATGAGGTTGTTGGCTGGAAGAGGACGAATTTGAAGGAATGACGCGCTTCGACCATCCGGTGAATTGTTCAGCGGCCGGGCGGGCTACAGAGCCGTCAACTGCGAGGTGCCTTCGCCGGTCGACAGTGGAATCGGCAACGACCTGATCACGCCCAGCAAAGACGGCATCGTGCCTGACGTACGCGCGCTTCCGGCCATTCTGCGCGCTTTCCTGGAGCTACAGAAGCCCCGTCTTCAGGTCGCGTCTTCCGTCGTCTCCTCGTGGGAAGCGCAGGCGAATCTGGTGCGCGACATGCAGCAGTGCAACCTGGCGCTGCAGCAGCGCCGCCAGCTCGAAGCGACCCCTTCCTGCGCCCTGCCGAGGTCGAGTCCCGCCGTCAAGGCGGCGCCCGTGGGCGCCTCCAGACGCAGCACTTCCTCGCAACAGCAGCAGCAACTGCCGAGTCGCGCCACTGCCGCCGACTCGCCCGTCGTCTTCGACAAGCTGTGCGTCGCGAAGTGGCGTCCCGGTTGGATGTGCGCGCTAATGTCGGCCTCGTATTGGAATAGCTGCAGTTGCATATTGATGGAATACTCTTGGGATGCCCCTGTAGGCGAGGTATACAACAACGAAGGTTCTCATCGCCAGAAGATTGTTTGATTGTGCACGAGCGGCAAATGGAGCGCATTTCCATTCCATCTCTATTATGTATGTACCTCCATCGGTGTCGCTTCACGCAGGGTCGACGACGGGAGAACTTCGAAGACCCAAAAAGCGCGCTGCATTTGTTGGCGCAGTGTACGCGTTCTGCTATTCCATACCTGGCCTCGTTTCAGCGAGAACATCGTGGGCTTCCAGTACACCTTGGAGGCGCCGACGTCGAGCAGCGCCCGTCTGGACGAGGACCGCCTGACCTACGTCAACAAGAGTCAGTTCTACACGCTCGTCTTGGAGTACATCGCCGACCCCTCCTGCCCTCTGAACAACGACACCGTCAGGGTGAGAGAGAGGGCGCCGTCGTCTGGCGCTTCCTTTGCGCTTCTTGCGAAGGAACGTTCGGCCGTCGTTCAGAGCGAACTCTTCGTCGTCTTCCGCGACAGCAAGTCGTCAACGGAGCAGTCTGCGCTCTGGCGCTTCTGGCTGAGTCGGCAGCACAGCAGCCAGCGGCGGGTCATGGACGTCGGTGGGTGGTGGTGGTCGTCGACAGAGGTAGTACGCGGTGATAATCTGTCGCCGACCGTCGTAGTGGAACGATTCAGACGAGCGCAGTAGCAGCGGCCTGGTCGGTCCCGTGGAAGAGACGGGCTTCAACGCCGTCAGCTTCCACTGGAAGCCCATGGAGCAGCAGGCCAGGGTAAGGGATGATTGTCCGGGCGCAATAGCGGACCCGGGGGGGGGGCGGCACTGCCCCCCCCCCCCCCTTTGCGGCCCGACCCTAGAGAAAAAATGTCTTGTAACGACACACGAATATCAAAATTTTTGTCTGCGGCGCTATTTTCTAAGAGAATTTGGCATTTAGGGACTAAGAATTGCAAAATTTTCGCCTGCAGCGCTTAATATTTACAAATTGTTGTGTAATGAGGTCGAAGAACGCAAAAATTTTCACCTGCGGCGCAATTTTAGAGCTAAATTGGGGCTATCTAATGCTTTGTAAGGGCGCATTTAGGCGATTTCTTGCAGTCAAGTGGGTTAGAAATGGGAAATTTTCTCCTGCGGCGCTTTGGAAAAAAAATTTCAATTTTGTGACACCCCCCTCCCCCCCCCCCCCCCCTTTGTGACACCCCCCCCCCTATCGGAAAATCCTTTGCCCACCACTGGTTGCATTTGGCGTTACCGTAACCGAGGGCCAAATCCAACTGCAGCCGACGAGCGCACTGTGGAATAGCGCGCTGCGCGCCTCGTAAGCGGCCAACACACTTCCTTCACACTGAGTGATTGTCTACAGGTGTCGGTGGCCGTCCACTGCCTGAGCACGGACTTCACCAATCAGAAGGGCGTCAAAGGGCTGCCGCTCCACTTCCAGGTGGACACGCGCGACGACGACGGCGCACGGCGGCCACCGCTCGCCCACAGGGGCTACTGCCAGTTCAAGGTCTTCTGCGACAAGGTAAGCGCCGGCGCCGGAGCTTCTGTCATACGGTAGAGAGGGTCTGAACGACGGGACGTCGAAACCGTGTGAGCAACTTGTAACGCGCCCCTCGGGGAGGGGGGGGGGTAAATCCGGAATTGTGGGGGGGCGTTTCCAAAGCCAAAGGGTCAAATGACCTAAAAATTTGTCAAAAAAGAAAAGAAGTTTTGCAAAAATAAGGTAAAACGAGCCAAAAGCCGCTTAATTCATTCTAAACAGCCTAAATATAGCGCTGCAGGCGAAAATTTGGCCACATTTAAGCGCCGCAGGCGAAAATTTTTTGCAATTCTGGGAGGGGGTTTTTCGGGTGTGGTAGGGGGTTGGGGGGGGGGAGGGATCTCCGGCCAGGCCTCCCCCCCCCCCCCCGGCGTTACAGGTATGCGTGTGAGCGCATCCTGGCGCGACTAGGTTCCTTGTTGGAAGTGTGTGCGCTGCTCCGTTGAAGGGCGCCGAGAGGAAGATGAGAGACGACGACAGGCGCGTCTGCAGGCGACGGACGTCAGGTTGAGGAGCCTGCGTGGCTGCGCGCGCCCGCCCGCTTACCTAGACGGTGGCTCGCTCTGTGTGTAACCGTCCATGTCAGTAGCTTACAAATTGTCTCCAAAGCCGACTAACCTGCTCTGCGCTTATGACCGCTTGCCTTTCCTCACAAGAAACACAGACGAGAGTATTGTTTTTTGTTGTCGACACTTGAGTTCCCATCTTCGTTTCGCCGTTGTCAGGGCGCCAACCGGAAGCTGCTGCACGAAGGCCGTCGCCGGGAGGAGCGGCGGCGTCGACGCCGAGGTCGCCTCTTGTTGCGTCTCCGTCCGCCCGTCTCTTTGTGTCCCTCCGCGCTGCCGTAGTCGCTTTTTCCATTGAAACGGAGCGCCTGTCGACTTCGCGGTTCCTTCACGTCGCGCAGGTCGCAAGCGCTCCGAGATCGAGTACCACGAGAGGAGCGAGCGCAGTCCCTTCTACCACATGAGCGATCTGGAGACGCCGCCTGCGCTCTTCCTGCCCGCCGTCGAGGACAAGGACTCGGGCGGCGACGCCGGCGCCATCGGGGTATGTTGCTAACTTCTTGGAGTCCATATCAATAACGCTGGGGGGGGGGCTACCCCCCCCCCCCCCCCCCCCCCTCTTTGCCGGAGAACTCCCCCTCCCCTCACCTGAAAAACCCCCTCCCAAAAATTACAAAAATTTTCGCCCGCGGTGCGTAAATATGGCCAAAGTTTGGCCTGCGATGCTATATTTGGGCTGGTTTTCATAAAAAAAGTAAGCGATTTTTGGCACTTTTTACCCTATTTTTGCAGAATCTCCTTACTTTTTGACGAATTTTTCGGTAATTTGACCCCCGAAAGTCTACCACTCAAGTGGGGCTACACCGTATTCAGTTCACTCGAGCCGATCCGTTCTTCGACGCGTCTTCTTCCGCCGGCGTCGAGCACTTGGCGCCGTCGTCGCCGTTGCTGAGCGTCGAGCAGCGAAGGCCCATCAAGCGGCGCGCCTCCCCGATCGAAAGAGGTTCTAACCTACCGTAGATCCTCCAATAAGCGCCCCCCTCCAATAGTACCCCCTCCCCAGAAGGGGGTTGAGAAAATAAGCGCCCCCCCTCCAATAAGCGCCCACCTTTGGTAAGAACCAGTAGTACTAACACTACCATTCGTGCTGTATGATGATTTCTATCGCAAGATAGGGTTATCTATGACAACACAATGACTAACTGAAGTAATTATGATCACAAGTTCAACAGTTCCAAGTCTCAAATAGACGGAAATGTACCGTACTCGAAAATGTGGCTCGAGTTAATAAGCGGCCCCCCTCGAATAAGCCCCCATCCAATAGTACCCCCCTCCCCAGAAGGGGGTTGAAAAAATAAGAGCCCAGGGCGCTTGCTGGAGGATTTACGGCACCTATAGATACTTCTGTCGTTGCTAACGGCAAGACTCCTGCTCTAATACCGTTTCCAGTGGTGCTGTTCGTTCGCGGCGTGGGCGAGCGCCAGTTCCGACCCTTGCACCTGTGCCCTCCTAGTGTCACAAACTTGCTCCGTTGTCTGGCCTCGCTCTTCTCACTCGACGAGACGCGCGTCGTGGGGATCTTCCGGCGCAACATCAGGGGGTGGGTGGAGAATCGAATGTGGATTGGAGAGAGGCCCGAATCTTGCACTAGCGGCTACACTGCTAGCCTGCGGCGCTATTTTACAAGAGAATTTGGCATTTAGGGACCAAAGATCGCCAAATTTTCGCCTGCGGCGATTATTTAGACAAATTTTTTGCCCTTGAAAGGCGAACAAGCTGTTTTAAAAAAGTTGAGTTGTTTTATCAATACAGAGTGGTTTGTGAGTGTTTTAAAAGTGGAAGAGTAAAAGAGTGGATACTTATGTAAAGTATTTCGAAGCCTTTCCGATATGACGCGCGCCCGCCTGGAGTCCACTATTCATGCGCTACTTCTGACACGCTCCTTTCTGAGAGGTTCTTGCAGGGCAACATTGGGATCGCCCGGGATTAATTTTTTGAGCAAGACACACCCATTTCTGAGCGGTTGTTGCAAGGCAACATTGGGATCGCCCGGGATTAATTTTTTTAGCTGACAAAGTTGTTCGTAAGACAAGGGTTTAAAAAAACAAAAGTATTTCTTTAGGAATGACCGTTCGACAACTGCCTCCACGTAAGCTTTCAAACGGTCGAACGAATGCCGCTCTACAACGTAAGACGAGCGAGTTAGGGCCCATTTGCTGTTTGAACCTTTGGGTTACTGTAGCTCGCGATATTCAAACTTTTCAGTTTCGACCAATAGAAGAACAAATGATCAGTGAGTCATGAGCTATCCAGCAACTCAAGATCGTCTCTCTACGACGCACGCTGAGCGAGTTAGAGCGATTTCTATGCCAAAAAAACGCGAGAATGTCGCTTTTCGTGGTGCGTGTTTGCGTAATTAACAAATTTTTTACGCCAAGTGAAAGAACACGTCGAGACCTTTTAGTTGACCTATCGCGCGCCGCTCTACGACGTAAGACGAGCGTGTTAGAGCCGTTTTGCGTTTTGGACCTTCGGGTTACTGTAGCGCGCGCAATTCAAACTTTTGAATTTCGACTTCACTTAACGGAATTATCAGTGTACCGAAACCTATTCAAGGAACTCAAGATCGTCTCTCTATGACGGAAGACGAGCGAGTTCGATAAGTTTTGCGTTTTAAACTTTTGGGTTACTGTAGCTCCCGAAATTCAAACTTTTGAGTTTCGACCAATAGAAGAACAAATGATCAGTGAGTCGAGAGCTATCCAACCAACCCAAAATCGTCTTCGTACGACGCACGCTGAGCGAGTTAGAGCGATTTCTGAGTTAAAAACGCGAGAATGTCGCTTTTCGTGTTGCGTGTTTGCGTAATTAAGAAAATTTGTACTGCCAAACAAAAGAGCACGTCGAGACCTTTTAGTTGAGCTATCGCACGCCGCTCTACGACGTAAGACGAGCGAGTTATAGCCGTTTTAAGTTTTGACCTTCGGGTTACTGTAGCGCGCGCAATTCAAACTTTTGAATTTCGAAACCTCTTAGCTGAATGATCAGTGAGTCAAGACCTTTCCGTAGAGCCCAAGATCGCCTTCCTACGACTTTCCAACGCTGAGATATAAGAGCGTGACGGACGGACGCACGCACGCACAGACGCACGCACGATAAGCTCTCGTAGGGGTTCGCCCGGCTGAGGCCGGGCGAAAAAACGTAAAAAATTTTCGCCAGTGGCGCAATTTTAAAGCTAAATTTGAGGTAGGTTGTGCTTCATACGGGCGAATTTGGGCGATTTTTTGCAGTCAAATGACTTGGAAATGCGAAATTTCCGCCTGCGGCGCTTTGGAAAGAATTTCCGGTTTTGTGCCCCCACCCACCCCATCGGAATATCCTGGGCTCGCCACTGGGTTTAGGGATCATGAATCTTGGCGGGGTCGACTGCAGTTGGACTTTGGGCTCTAGCTGGTGTTGCGCTCTCAGTTCGCTCTCGCGAAAGACGCGGCAAACTCATTCTTGTTCCAAACTCCACTATTGATCGCAGTGTGACGGCTCGTCTGGACGAGGCCACTCTCATCCACTACTGCAACGAGGACGCCTTCGAGGTGGAAGCGAAGTCGACGGTCGACGGCCTGGCGATCACCCTGCTGGAGAGCGACCACCGCCTTCTCGAGCTGGCGCAGTCGCCGCCCGTTTTGCGCCCAATCGCCATGGGATCCGCTCAGACCGTGCCCTAGTGGTGCGGAAGCTGGTTACGGTAGTACTCGGTTGGTCGGTAGAAGACGACGGCCCGTGTTGTTGCGATTCGCCAGTGACGCATTTTGTGCCCAAGGCTGTTGGTAGAGCGACCAGTTGTTATACAACATACGTGAACATGCGCTCCTGCATGGACATATGGTGCTCTTCGAGCGTTGACTTGTCTCTGTGTCTGTATCCATGCTCAATTGTGGCGCTGTCTGGCATTGGCGACTGCTATGTCATAGTGCTAGCTGTGGAACAATCGTTGCTGGAAGAGCGGCCATTGGTTGCCAACCACTGAGTACTTTCCGTCATAGCCTCACAACGTCTCATGGTCACTTCAGCTTGCTGTACAGAGAGAATGTCGTCACTGACACTGGCCATCCTGAAGCCGGACGTCGTCTGCCACCGTCCGTTCCTTCGTTCGCTGCTGCAGCAGCTCTGCTCCATGAAGGAGTTGGCCGTCGTCGCTTGCCGAGTGAAGAGGCTGTCGCGAGCCGACGCCGAGCGCTTCTACGACGCGCATAGGGGTGCGAGCCAAAGTAATTTCCGCGCAGGGCTGCTTTGCTAATGTATCGTAAATACTGTAATAGGCAACATGCTGGCTTATTTTTTCAACCTCCTAGGAGGGGGTACTATTGGAGGGTGGGGCTTATTAATTCAACCCCCCCCCCCCCCCCCCCCCCTTCAAGTAACCAAATGTACAGAGTTGCACTAAATATGCATAGCGTGTTCTAAAGGCATATTTATTACTTATAGTAGTTGTAGTAGTACTCTCGTACAGTATACATGCACACGTGCTACCCTATGTAACCTCTCTCTAGGAGGGGGTACTAAGGGAGGGTGGGGGGGCTTATTAGAGGGGGAGGGCTTATTAGAGTATTTACGGTAATTTTTGTACCGTTAGCGTTAGGGATTTTCCGTGGTTCACAAGAACTGTCGTGAAGAGACATTCTTTTCCAGCTACCGTATTCTGTAAACGTCTCTACAGTGTACATGTAGTTCTGTACTTTGACGAAGGCGCTTCCTTCTCAGAGAAATTCTTCTTCGGCCGTCTGGTGGCGCACATGTGTTCGGGTCCCAGTCTCTGTTTGCTGCTGCGCGGAGGCGGCGACGACGCCGCTTCCCAACTGCGCCGACGACTGGGCGACACGAAGGTCCATCGGACGGTCTATCTGGAAGCGGCCAGCTTCAGAGGGCAGTTCGGCCTGACCGATACGAGGAACGCCATCCACGGCGCGGGTTGGCGATTGTTGGAAGCGCTTGCTGTCGTCGACAGATGTTGCGCCTGACGTCTGGCAATGGCCGAACCGTTGCAGATTCCGAGGAGGTGGCGCTGTCCGAAGCCGGTTTCTACTTCGCCAAGGCCGAGATCGCCGCCGCCGCTGCCGTAACGTCCTCGACGAGCCGCGAGACGGAGATCTCAGCGCGAGACTTGCTGGAGAACCTGGAAGACGCCTTTGGTGCGCGAGCGCTTCAGTTCGGCCGTCAAAGGTGTAACGCCGTAGGATATTGGATCGGCTGCGGTCCTGCGCTGTCGTCGTCGTGACACAGGTTGATATGGCAAGCAGTCGTGACTGGGAAGCTCCTTGCCGGACGCTGGGCGAAGTGGTGCTCGTCTTCCCGAAGGCGCAGTCGCCACCGCCGCCGATGGCCGATTTCCATTCATTCAGTTGTGTGTGATGAAACTGTCCCCTGCTCACCTCAGTGTATTGGTGTTGTTGGAAGGCAAGGCACTACTTACCTGGGTGGCGGGATGAATCACATTTAAAACTACACTCATCACATATAATTCGGGTGTTGGCACATATAAAACGGGACTGTCACATATAAATCGGCACTATCACAAATACCCAACAGTTCCACATATAAATCGGCACAATCACGTATAAATCGGCACAATCGCATATAAATCGGTACTATCGCATATAAATCGTGACTTTCACATATAATCGGCCGCTCGGCGTGTCTGTTTCCCTGCTTACAGAGAATCGACTGGCACACGAACTAGAGTGTTTGTGTCAGCAAGCGAGCGCTTGTGTGTGTCTGCTGACCAGGCAAAATCCGTCTTCAAAGTGAAGGTTGTCGCAAGCGCTGGCAGGGAAGTGGCACAGCCGGCCTAAGCAGGAGGCAAAGCATATGGGGGAGTGTGCATCCCACTAAAAGTTTGCACTAAAACTCGGTCGACGTCGCGCCTGGCGGGTCTCAGCTGAGGCTTAGCGCGACCACCAACTTCAGGGCGCGCTCCGCGCGCCCTGAAGTCGGTCACCGGTCGCGTTAAGCCTAAGCTTCGACCCGCCAGACTGCGACGCCGACTGACTCTTGTGCATGGTGGGCGCAGGCCTGGGTTTTTTTTGCGTAATATTGGGCGTATTTACGCCCAAAATTTCTGGAATACGCCTAGAAATTTTGACTAGGCGTAAACTTTTACGCCTAGAAATTCAGCTCTGGAAGTCTACCTCTACAGGACTTTTTCAGCAGAAGGATTCTATTTTTGGAAAAAAATTTTGCCTGCGGCGCTATTTTGAACGATTTCGGTTCATTTCAGGCTCAAAATTTGCTGTTGAAGCGATCCGTGAAGATTTTTTGTTGATTTTACCTTCATTTCAGCAGATTTCGTTGCAATCAGTGCAGAATGTAGCGATATTTCGGTTAATTTGGCAACGTTTTTGGACTTATTTTTCGCTGCAATTTTGCGTGTACGACAAAATTTTGGGAAATACGCCTAAAATTTTTGGCTGGGCGTACGCCATACGCCTAGATCTCGGACGAAAAAAAAAACCCTGGGCAGGGCGAGCCTAAGCATAGCCTGAACTGGAAGGAATATTCTGTGTCCGAAAGAAATGTAACGAAACACGAGACGGCCATTGCTTCACACATGTAATGTAATGCAATTTACAGTTTTACAATACCCAATAGAAGTGCAATCGGTTCATTTTAACGGCCGATGCCCATTATGAACGCGTTTACGCCTACAAACCATTAATATGCGCTAGTACCCAAATATATGTGCAAGCACCAAATTATATGTGCAAGTACCGATTTATACGTGGAAGTGCCGCTTATATGCGCAAGTTCCAGAATATATGTGGATGTACCGATTTATATGTGATGTGTCCCGTTTTATATGTGACCCGTCATTTTCCCCTACTTACCTGAGGTACTGGTCACCTCAACGGGACTGCTGACGTGACGTGTTGTTTTGTAGTTTGCTCAACGAAGACTGTTGGTTGAGCGTCGTTCGACGAGTGCAGTAGGCGCGGAAAGCAAGGCTTACTTGACGTCTGTCGATGTTTGAGTGGCACCGTCAGTCGGTTTTGCTGGAAGCGTCGCGTCTGCCAGATCTGATTACGGCTATTCCTTCTGCTTTGGTCGATAGCAGATCTCATGCCTAGATCGACCTTTTCGATGTACCTGTGGATCGTACTTTGTAGGTGATAGCATGATATCATCTGTGGCACGCGAAGTTTGTGTAATCGGAGCTGTAGTAGATGAGGACGGAGGTCCAGTAGACTACTGTAATCCATATACGTGTAGTTCGGTGTAGCCCGCCGTCATGACGGCCGCTTCTTTCGCAGAGAAGCTTCTCGGCCGTGTGGTGGCTCCAGTCTTGTCGATTGTTCCTTGGTACAAATTGTACCTAACAATTTGTACCCCTAAATTGTTAACAATTTAGGAACAATAACAATTTGTTCCACTGCTTCCAGGAACAAAACAATAACAATAACAATCTGAAATGGCTCCAGAACAAAACAATTTGGAAACTCATAAATTGTACCTAAATTGTTCTGAATGTCGGTGAAAGTATGCAGTAATCCACAGCACTGATAGAGCAAATATCATATAATTTGAGAATGTTTCATTATTCACGTGGCAATTCGTTTGATTTCATGGAAATTGCCACTTAACGAACTTCTGCCGTACGGCACCGAGTCTTCCTAGGAACAATTGTGGTACAATTGTTCCTAAATTGTTAACAACAACAAGAACAATTAGTCGAAATTCGAGAGGAACAATAACAATAACAAAACAAAGTAAAACCAGGCAAGTCGTCCGGGGGACGCAGTATACTCCACAAATTTGAACTCCTACGCATGGTGACTCCTCTGCTGTTGTGGCCTCCTGGCACCCCCAATCGCAAAAGCAATGCTGAATTCGTGATCTACATCCCAAAATACCCCAGATTCGACATACAGCACCCCTAGTTTCCTACGGACTCCGGGAACTGAAATTCTGCACTTGGGGTACGGTATCATGCAAATTCGTCACATCTATGTTCAAACATTATCTAAACAATAAACGAATGCCAAATTCGTAATCAGCAACCCCCAAAACCCCGAGATCGAGCATAATATTGCCAAAGTCGACCCGACGCCCAAAGTTCAAACCGACGCGGCAGGGATACTGTAACCCCGAAAATTTTTCGAAAATAGTTTTCTGGGCCAGATTTAAGCGCAGAATCGTTTGAAACCACCTTTGGAACGAGTCGGCAACGCATTCGAGAGCTCCAGACGCCGAAACGCGAAAATTGCAATTTTCGACCCCGGAGTCAAAAAAGTTGCGGGAAAATAACTTTTTTGCGTTTCGCCCGATTTTCTCCGTTCATGGCTCATTCTATAGAGGACATCTGGGAAGGAGCAACAAAAGCGGTCTCACGGCTCTAGCTGCTACCTAGCTCGCACAGCAGCCCGTCAAAGTCGACCCGGGGCCAAAATTCGCGAATTTTTCAAATTTGGCGCCAAAATGGGTCCCGCAGCGATCCAATTCATTTCTTCCACCCTCGGCCCTATCGAGTACTACAACATATCAAAAGATAGTATATACCATTATATGCAACTTTTTCGAGTTCTACCTTGCCTAATGCGTTTTTCAGTACTTTGAAAAAATAAATTTTTGAATTTCCCGCCAACGGGGTCCCGGAGCGTGACCCCGTTTGGTGTCCACCCTGCCCACCCACTAGGCCTACCCAACGCAAAAGACCGTTTGCAAATCGGCCGCTGCACGCGCGAACACCATCCGTTAGAAATTACTGCGTTTCGCGCACAATCGCTATATACTCCACACTTTTTTGTGGAGTATAAAAATTAAGAAGTGGAACAAAACAATAACAAAACAATTTAGAAAAATGTGGTACAACGACAAGACTGGGTGGCTCTGATGTCTTCGGAACCGTTTCCGTCTGCTGCGCTCGCAGAGGGGAGCACGCTGCAGCCCGACTACGCTGACGACCGGGCGACACGGAAGTCCATCGGGCGGTGAAGAGTCGGCCAGCTTCAGAGGACAGCTTGGTCTGAGACGATATATGGAACGCCGTCCATGGGAGCAGTCCGTCTGACGACGAGGATCGTTCTGTTCTGTTCCAAATTCTGACGAGGTGGAGTCGACGTCGAGGCTAAAATCGGCGCCGACACTGCTGACCGAAGGTCATCGACGAGCGACGAGGAGACTTCAGCGCAGCCCAGGACTTGCTGGGGAGCTTGAAAGACGCCTTCCGCGGGCACGCGCTCTTGCTTGCGGCGCGGCGAAACGGATTGTCGACAAACTGCTGGTCGCTCGTAGAAGCTCGGTGCCACGCCACACGACTGGGAGGCGCCCTGCGCTTTCGGCCGCCAGACACTGCGCAAGGACGCGAAGGTGCGCGCTTCTCGGCTTCCCTGTCGAGCAGGTACAGCCATTGGCGGTCTTTCACCTGTGCACTGTGCACGGCTCGCCATTTATTGGTTACCGTAGTCGCTTCAAACGCTTCTCTTTGGGACCCTCCATAGGGTGCGTTCCATCGTGCGAGTTATTACGGTAGGATGAAATTTCAGATCACGACGTTGTTATTGCGGTAGGATGAATCTCAGATTACGAAGTTGGTGCGGCATATCAATAATCCTGTTCCAAACATCGCAAACAAATATCATCCTGTCGCAAGAGTGCACGCACAATGTGTTCTAAGCGGACGTGGTACACGTTTATTCCACACTGAGTCGAGGGAATTATGCGATGATGAGTGCGTTCAAAGTTTAACTTCTTCACTTCTTCCGTGTAAGCGCCTAACTGTGTCTGTCGTCTGAATGATGAAGCGGAAGGCTCCATAGCGGTGGCGGTTATCAGGTTGGTTGGCTGCAGTTACAGTCGGAAAGCGCTGTATGGAACGGAACTCGGAAGCTGCGCACGAGCGTTTGGAGCACGCCACTCGGCCTGGCACAAAGCACTTTGTTAGCGGAGGGGTGGGGCCATCTCGACGGCTGCTGTTGAACCTTCTAACAAACACGAAATCCGCAATTCTACAACGTGAATGGTTGACTTTGGTTGTGCTGAGAATTCGTGCTACCTTCCCTAACCTTCACAGGTCGATCCCCAAAGTTAAACTTCCACTGAAAGGCGCCTAGCGAACTAAGACGGGACCTCAGACCGACAGCTGCAGTCAGTTGCAGCGAAGGCGAGAAACGGCAGAGGTTTCGCCGGCAGGAAAGATCCGTGGGTGGCGGCGGGCCTTCTCGCGAACCACTGTTCTCTTTGCGCTCTCGCCCTCTCTCTCTGGGCGTTATGCAAGGCCACACCTCTGCACGTAGCAGCGGCGCGCACTGTGTCGTCGTCCTCGTAAAGCAATTGGTAAGAGAGACAGGCGAAGAAGGAAGCCGGCGAGCTTCGACTTCTGGCCGACTTGCTTCGCGCGCGGCGCAGCAGCTTCAGCCAGGAAGCGGCGGAACTCCACATCCATAGCTGCAGCAGGCTAACGCAACGTCGTCGAGAGAGTGGAACGCCTCTTGTCTCAGACCTCACTTCATTCTAACTCTATCGAGCAGCGAGAGAAGCGTCGGCCGGCCGGCTGACGCTAAAGCGCCTCTTCGCCGGTAGCGATGTGTAGCCAGGCGCAGCGCCCCATTGTTTCCTCCCATTTTTCAAGTTCGTCCGCACGTTTTCGCCAGCGACCAGCTCAGTAGAGCAGCGACAAATAATCGGCCGACCATGTCGACGACGAGAAGGAGCCGGCGATTCGGCGCGTCGGCGGCCAGCAGCCGGATCAGCAGCTACAAGCGCTACACCTCCTCCAGTCAGGTGTCCTACTCGGAGCAGAGCTCGACCACGGTCCGAAGCTCCGGCTCGGGCGGCGAGCAGCCCGCCGCCGCCGCCAGAAGTCAGAGCAGCTCCGTCTCCCGAGAGCGCTACTCGGTTCGTCAGTACTGTACATACGATTGCCGCGCGCGTTCGCGACAGATTGATTCACTCTACCGCTGCTCCTCGCGCAGAGCTCCGACATCCGCTCACTGCCCGTCTACGTGGCCATCCAGGACTACGCTCCCGAGGCGCACGAGGCCGACTCGATTCCCTTGGACGAAGGCCAAATCGTGGAAGTGCTCGATAACAAGAACGCCGCCGCATGGCTTGTGCGCACGAAGGTACATACAGTACACCGCCTCACTTCGGCGCTCTATTTATGTACGTACTTACGCAGACATACAACACACTAACGCCACTTCATCAGGCGAGACCGCCACGCACGGGCTGGGTGCCCGGTTCCTACTTCGAGACTCCAAGTCAGTACTACAAGCGGAGACGGGAGACGCGCGAGATCAACCGCGGCGACCTGGCCATGAGCGAGCAGGAGGAGGCGCTCTACAAGAGGGAGTAAGGGACCGTTCAATGTGAAGGCGAAGAAGAAGAGCGCCACCAGCGCTGCGCACTTATCTGCCGCGCAGGTCCGTCTACCAGGAGCTGCTTCGAAGCGAAGAGGAGTTCGTGGGCCAGCTCAAGCACGTCATGGACTGCTACGCGCCCGTTTTCGACAACCCCTCGACTCCGGAGCCCATACGCGACCTCAAGGACCAAACCGTCGGCACTCTGAAGGAACTCTACAACTTCCACGCTAAGTGGGCGGTTTCCTTGGGTGGGATTAGCGAAAGCGAGAAATACCGTAAATACGCTAATTAGCCCCCCCCCCCCTCTAATAAGCCCCCACTCTCCATTCGGTCCCCCTCCTAGAAGGAGGTTGAAATAATAAGCCCCCCGCCTCCAATAGTACCCACCCCCCCCCCCCCCTTATGCACAATACTGTATGTGTACTATAAGGTATACTGTATGCATGCATACTGCACTATGGCACTGCCACAAGTACACATTATACGTAGTTATTCTGCCTTTGGTACATGGTTTGTTAAGCACATTTCGTGCACGGAAAGTTTATTCAGTGCTTAAATAGGACATTTCTGTACACCTTGGTGGCTGGAAGAGGGTTGAATTAATAAGGCCCCCCTTCGAATAAGTCCCCACCCTCCAATAGTACCCCCTCCTAGAAGCAGGTTAAAAAATAAGCCTCCAGGAGCTTATTAGAGTATTTACGGTAAGTGGCCCTTCTGTGTTCAGCGTTCTCCTAAAAGGCCTCCAGTATTACTCGGACGACCCCGCGAAGGTCGGCCAGACCTTCATTCGACTGGTGCGTCTTTCCATCTGACAAATCTCCACACATCTTGTTTGCTTCCACAGTCCACTTTCTCAGGAAAGGGACTTCGACCACCACGTCAAGTTCTGCCAGGACTTCTCGACTACGGAGAAGCTGCTGGAGACGGAGCACATCGCCGAGTTCTTCGCCGTAAGTTGTTTGCGTCCGTTCTGCGGCCACCGACGGACGTCGCACAATCGTCGCGCCGTTTCCCAGGACATCTCGAGTCGAGTGGAAGAAGGCTCCGACAAGAAGCTGGTCGACTACTTCCGCGCCGTCAACGAGCGCATGCAGCAGTACCAGCAGTACTTCAAGGTGCGACTTCGTAGCGCTTATCGGTCGCCTCGCTGCTGAGTCGTCTTGATTCGTCCGCACTATCGCGCAAAATGTAGAAGGATTGTGACACTTTGAAAATTGTGCTAGCCGGACCTTTGGCGCGCTTCTGAAGGATCGAAGTGCTGAAGCCACTGTCCTTCGCGCAGGAGTTCATCAAATACACGAGTCGAGCCCAGCAGAGCACGCGCAGCATGCAGAAGGCGCTGGAGCTGACGTTGACCGTGCCGCAGCGCGCCAACGACCTGGGCTTCATTCGCAACATACAGCGATACCCGGGCGGGGACGTCGGCAAACTGGGACGTCTCCTGCGACACGTGAGCCTCGCGCGGATGAAGCTAAAATTGAGTGCGCCTCCCCCCCCCCCCCCCCCCCCGCCCCCCCCCCTAATGAGTCCCCCCGCTACCCCGCCTCATTTGCTGGTTCCTGCCACTATTACGCTTGCTGGGCGACCATATCTACAGTGTAGGTATGCATCTGAAGGATTCCAAAGCGCAGTCTGACTCCGTTGCATTCAAACAATTGCAAATTCTTGACGTATATATAGCTAATCCCAAAAAGGGTGCTGATATCCAGCGCTCCAACACTAAGGCCTATTTGCTCATACGTTCTCCAACATGGGGCGCTCTTCGGAAGTTCTGCTGTCACCATCGCCACAGTACTACAACTTGCGCCGGTATACTACAGGAGATGTTCGAGGTGTGGGAGGGCGAGAAGGAAGGAGAGGGCGTCCGTCGCTACCTCTTCCTCTTCAAGTCGCGTCTCATGTTCACGGAGAGGGAAGAGACCGCCTCTTCTGGAGAGGAGGAAGAGGAACTGCCGGAGTTCAGACACGTGGCTACCATCAAGGTTGCGAAGCGGCACATTTGCGCAGTCGTGCTGCAAGCAATACGGGATATGAAGCAATACAGAAAATAAATTAAATTACTTTAAATTGAATATACTTAATTAAACCGAGCTAAATTTAATTAGTTAAGCTAAATTAAATTGGATTAAATTAAATTAACTTGAATAAAAATAAATTATATTAAATAAAATTAAATTAAATTATATTAAAATAAATTGTATTTAATTAAATTAAATTAAATTAAATTAAATTAAATTAAATTTAATTAAATTAAATTAAATTAAATTAAATTAAATTAAATTAAATTAAATTAAATTAAATTAAATTAAATTAAATATAAATTAAATTATTAAATTAAAGTAAATTAGATAAAATTTAAATTAAATTGAGTTATGGATTAAACTAAATTGCCGGGTCCCCACGCATATAGATTCTAAATTGAGAATCAATTGAGTAAAGCACCATTCATTCAACCAATTATTGAGCCACATAGTCGTCGTTTCAGCTGGCCGAGTACTCGGAGAACTCGCTTCGGACCTCCGACATGTCCACGAAGTCGGTCGACACCGACTCGCTTTCGATCTCCTGCTCGGAGGCTGCAACGGGTAAGGGAAGGGGCTGACGCGCAGGCAACTTACACCAGGCGGGGTCGACCAGCTCCAGGCCGCCCTCCTCCGTCTCGCTGAGCTCCAGGACGAAGAGCGCCAACGGGGAGCCGCAGCGGACGCGCGCCGCTATCGAGGAGGACGCAGCGGACGCCATGTTGACTTCGCGAGGAGAGCTGCTACGCGCCGAGAAGACGGTGGGCCGATTCCACCCCGATCAGAGAGACATCGTTTCGCTGGGGTCCATAGAGTCCAAAGGATGAGTCGAGCGGGGGTCGCGAAGCGCCGAAGGCGGCAGTGGAGAACAACCGCGCAGCCGGCGACCGAAGGGGAACAACGGAACGGCTAGTGCCTTCGCCGAAGCTGCGGCGCGGCTGCATTAGGAGCCCAAGAAGCAGAAGAAGAGGGCAGTTCTATTTTCCAGTTCCACGAGGAGAGGAGGAGGAGGCGGAGAAGTGCGTAGACGGCGCACGCCGGCGGCGGCGCCTCCTCCGCACAGCTGACGTGCGAAGCAACAAGCTGGAAGCGCGCACGAGCGGGGGAAACGACGCGCCGCCTATCGGAAGTGCTGCGGCATTCGGCGCGCGCGAGGATAGAAGGGCCGAGCTTCGAGCCGGCGGGAATGGGAAGTACTAAAGCCACCCGACCTACTACACTGCGCCGTTTGAAACGGAGAACAAACTCCTTGCTAGAGAGAGAGGGTTACGGAGCGCGACACACGGCCAAGGAGGTGCCAAATGGCGCGTTCGGCAAGAACAATACCTCTTCCCAGTTGCGGCTACGAGGAGCAGCGAGACGCCACACAGCCAAAAAGCGCCGACGAAGGCGCCGCGCAACAACTGTCGCCTGCCCATCATCAACAACAATGCGATGCGACAATAGAAGACTGCGGCAATGGACACTATGAGAAGCACGGACGCAGGCCCTCCCAATTGTTGGTTGATATAGTACGCAGACGCAACAAAACAGCCGTATGTACAAACAATCAGTTCAGCAACAATAGTCGCCGGCGACATCGATGAGGTAATATTCTGGCGCGTGCGTGCGCTACTGGATTTAGCCAACCTTGAAAGATGAGGTCGGCTTGAAGTGATGAAGTCGGGATAACCACATGCGAGGTGGCAGGGGATTTGCGCCACTAAATATGCCTATTGTTTTCGCTCCTAATCCGCACAAAACATTGCCGGTGGCTAATGGAGGTGTCGATTCGGCCAGTTGCGGGAGTCGACCTAAAGGAGCGCGCGCTACCTTACCTGAAGCTACAACCTGTGGCGGACGGAGGAGGGCCGCTGCCTAAGCGGAAATGGCAAATCCAAAGAAGCCGGCAGGCGACCTACCGATGACTTGTTTGGTGTCGGTGATGTCCTTGTGCCAGGCCTGTTTCAGGAACTCGGCCGAGGAGGCGTCGGTGGCGCGCAGGAAGAACACGGGACTGCCGGAAGCGCCGCCGCCGCCGCTCGGAGTCAACACTAAGACGTCTTCGTCGGTGGCGTGCTCCTTCACGTCGTAATTGGCCAGCTGAAACGACGACTATGTGGCTCAATAATTGGTTGAATGAATGGTGCTTTACTCAATTGATTCTCAATTTAGAATCTATATGCGTGGGTACCTGGCAATTTTGTTTAATCCATAACTCAATTTAATTTAATTTTTATCTAATTTAGTTTAATTTAATAATTTAATTTATATTTAATTTAATTTAATTTAATTTAATTTAATTTAATTTAATTTAATTTAATTTAATTTAATTTAATTTAATTTAATTTAATTTAATTTAATTTAATTTAATTTAATTTAATTTAATTTAATTTAATTTAATTTAATTTAATTTAATTTTATTTAATTTAATTTAATTTAATTCAAGTTAATTTAATTTAATCCAATTTAATTTAGCTTAACTAATTAAATTTAGCTCGGTTTAATTAAGTATATTCAATTTAAAGTAATTTAATTTATTTTCTGTATTGCTTCATATCCCGTATTGCTTGCAGCACGACTGCGCAAATGTGCCGCTTCGCAACCTTGATGGTAGCCACGTGTCTGAACTCCGGCAGTTCCTCTTCCTCCTCTCAGCAATACGTACTTGTAGCGTTTGGTTCGAGTTCATATTGCTAAATTGAAATTGAGTTGAACGGTCCAATGAGACAAAAGATTCTAATAGATTGCCTCGGGAAGGACCGCACTTTGGGATTGTAAGGCCAACATAAAGACAAATCGGCCGGCATGATCGAATTGCAATGTGGTCATTTGCACTGTATTATTCTGACCGGTGAATATTTAATATGTAGGTGGCAGCTGCACATTAAGATTTGGTTAACGTAGTAACTCGCTCCCTGTACCAGCGGTAAAGGTGCTTCCGTTCGCTGAATAGCGATGTAGGTGCGATGCGGCTCCGTGTAAATTCCGGCGATGGGCAAGTCTGGATCCTGCTCCCGGCAGAGGTTGTTAAACAGATTCATCTGACACCTGAAACCGTCCACGCGTTACTCAGTGTAACAGAGCTCGCTCTCAAGTTTGTACTGAGGCTGAACTGTGTGCGAAACACTACACGTTCCTGCCTGGGTTGTTCTATCAGTGTGTGGCGTGGCACTAGGCAAATGAGACTTGGGAGATGGCTGTTTCCCCATTTTCGGCTCTGCAATCTACCTATTATAAGTTTTACAATCCACAGGCTTTTGGCTTAAGCTTAGGCTTTGCCATAGGCAGCTTCAGCTTAGCCTTAAACTAAGATCTAGCCTTAAGCTTAGGCTTAGGCTTAGAAAATAGGTAGCTTGAATTGTATCGCTACGCTAGCTTGGCTTTGGCGTGAATCAAAACGGAGAATCGACCAGTATTCTTCTCACTCACAAGCGGTCAAAAGCCTTCTCTTCCGGCGTTACGCCCCTTGTCGGCCGCAGACGAAATTTATAGAATGACATCACCCATTTGTCCGACACTCTGACTTGGGCTTTCTCCGCTGAACAGCAGTACTTTTTAAGTTTGAGTGCTTTTGTCGACTGGCCTTAGCCTGGGGACACTACTAGATTAGTAGATTTAGCGTGCGTTAGAGGGTGCGCGACGCTTTCAGACCTCGACGTTAGATTTTTGAATGCCGTAGACTTTTTTAGAACAGATCCGGTGTCACTCGACACCTTCCGGACTTTCAATATGTCGCCCAAACCTGGCTACAAGTAAAAATTCCATTTGCGCTCAGTTCGCTACAGTTCACTTTAGGATCTGTTTATCTTTCTAGTTAACCTCAGAATTCTCCAGATGGTGACAGACTAAGTCAATATTGTTGTGTCGAGATTCGCGCCGATATCCGTGCGTTATTGCCGCTGCATTATAACCGTGCAGTGTCCGTGCAACATTACGTCAATCGTGTGCGCTCGGTAATAGCACTCACAAGTTTCAGGGTCTGTCACGACGGCGACTGTTTCGTCCTCTATCTTGAGAGTTTCCCAGCGTGAGTTTTCGAAATTCATGCAAAAGACGTAATTGTTGCCGAACCCAAACCAACCATACCGCTTTGGTTCAATCCTGAAAAACTAGCTTGAATGCTGCTAAAGGGAATACTTGCAGTATAACATTCCAAGGCAACAGCAACTATCCGCGGCATGTAATCCGACCTACGCTGATATGTAGGTGACAAAGGCACCAGACAAGCAATATGTACTTTGATGACACAGGACCCAGTTGACAAAAAAACACAAACATGACAATAACATGAGAGGGTCCATGTGTTCATTTTATGCCTGCAGTCTGCACTACGCATGTCGTTTGAAGTGCCCTGTCGCCATGACTACTGTACGTCATCTGGGTGGATGTTACCTATGAGCGGACATAATGTCACTTGCGTATTCAATACTGCAAAGTAGGACACATTAACACGTTGGAATTGAATGCACGCCTGTATCTATGGTTAGCTCACCAGCGTTGGTTGTCCGCGAAGTGGGACTCGCAGACTTCCTTAGGCCAGTCGTAGTGATTCTTCCATCCTTCCCGGTCGTGAAAATACCTGTTGCCTGCAAGTTTTGTATGGCGTATCTATGTATTTACTGCTGTCAAGAATGGGACCAGACATGCCATTGTCCCAGGATTTTATCAAATGTCTTGTCTTTGTCTTTGTCCCCAAATATTAAATTGTCTTGTCTTTGTCTTTGTCCTACGGCCAATTTCTTAAATTGTCTTGTCCTAAAATTGTCTCTACGTTGTCCCAAAATTGTCCCAGAGAGTGCTGTATTTCTGCTGAGTTGATGCTTTGTTGACCTACTTGGAGCTTTTGTTTCTCATGCAATGCAAGGTAGCACTAGATAAATTCCTAGATTACTTCACAGATAGTCTCATAAGCGGTCATCTCAACTCCAAATTGTGGCGCCCTGGGATGTGGTGATACATACGCCAAAGGACAATTTAAGGACAATTTAAATTTTTGTCCTAGTTGATCACATCGATTGTCTTGTCTTTGTCTTGTCTTTTGAAAACACGGGGCAATCTAAATTGTCTTGTCTTGTCGGACAATTTAACCTTGTTGTTTAACCTTGTTAAATTGTCTAAGACAATTGTCCTTAAAGACAATGACATGTCTGAATGGGACGACGTTACGCTCACGTTTTGCATAGACGTCCTTGACTTGATGGGTCGCTAGATACCATCGACCGTCCGGCCAGCACTTAACTTTTAAGTAGGACCACATCGCCTGAATGATTGCACCTTACAGCACCGAAATGGTTGCACCTTTAAAATGTTAAACATGATTTATTGGTGTTTGGGGCTGTAACTGAAGATCGTGCCATCGTGGCTCACGTTTGTCCTATTCCATTTGCTGGGCTCTTCAAAGCGGACCACGATTAAATCGTAAGGATTTGCACAATGCGTGCAAGCGATACTGATAGGGTAAGTGGCGGTCTCACCGATGCTCAATGCATGTTTACCACAAATCATGTTTGGCGACCCTTCCACAACCAGCGAGCTTCGTCTGCCCAATGGAGAAACAGGGTGGCCAATAGAAACGTAAACTAGTTTCAGTTTCAGTTTCAGTTACAATCAGTTAACTGAAACTGAAACTGAATCGAAACTTGCGCGGATTCCATAACTAAAACTAAAACTGAAACAGAAACTCACAGTTTAGTTTCAGTTATTTGAATGTCAAATTTCACCGAATTTCAGCAGATATTCATAAAATTCTAGTCAAATTTTTCTACATATGTAGAAGTTTTGTTCATATTTAGGTCCAAATATGCAAGAATGACATCCCAAGTTTAGAAATCGCTTTTTGTCCACTAAATGTGATCCCACAAGGATGATTTTGAGCAATTCGTTGTGGCTTTCTGAACGTTCAGTAACTGAAACTCAGTTTCAGTAACTGAATCGAAACTCACGCGGATTCCATAACTGAAACTGAAACTGAAACTCAGCCAACACCATAACTTTAACTGAAACTGAAACTGAAACCAAAATGACTTTTTTTGAAGTTTGTAAATAAATCCTGTATAAACAGAAAACTAAAATAAAAGAAACAGTTTTGTCATATTTTAAAACGTGGGTAGTGCAAAAAACTAAGAAAACAACGAAGAAAGTGATGGAACACAAACAAGCTTAATATCATGGACGAAAATGCTAAACAACAAGCTCTGTGTGTAAAAAGTTCAACCTATACTTTGTGTCTGCCAAATCTTGGTGAACAGTGTAGTGAATTATATTCGCATAATTAGCTGTATCCAGAGAAGGTATCTTGAAAACGCGCACCACAAATCAAGTGCAGCTATTACCACGATACGGTTGTCTGTACAGCTGATCTAAAGCTCAGTGATATCGCCGCGTTCGCTATATGGTATCGGCATGATACTACGCCGTTTATCTGAAGTTTTATAC
>JASAMZ010003824.1:0-10307 GCA_030248115.1 Linhomoeus sp. GSCO2_2
CAATAGAGCGCGTCAGCACCGCTACGCCATCACCCGTGGAGACAAAGAACACTCTGGCTTGGCCGCCGTTTGCATTAGACGGGGCACTCATTTTCACCTGAGGATATGGAAGTGATAGATAGAGACGCGCGTGATTTTCGGCGAAAAATTAAAGAATCTCTCCATATTGCAGCCCGTACCGAGAATCTCTGTAATGTTCAGTCTAAGTCAGTTCCCATTGCGCCAGCGTGGTTGCGCCTGTGTGATAGATTGTAGGTATCTGGCGCGAATTGGTGCTTTATCTCGCGGTACTGGCTTGTGTCTCTGTTTAGGGTTGGCCTGATGAAGGCTGCTGTAATAGCAGCTGAAACGTTGCCAAAATTGGGGTAATTTCCAACAACAACACCACTCAGCGTCGAGTAGCCATACAATGAACGACTATACCTGGGTACAGTATACATATGTTAAGTCTGAATGTGCAGACTTCAATCAACCAACCTATCACCGTCCCCTTCAGCAGCCGTGGGAATGAGGCCGGTATTGCAGTAGTCTATGACTCTGTCAACGAAGCCATTGATGTCGAAGGGATAGTCGAGCAGTCGGCTTCCCCACAGACTCTCTGACAACTGGTTGAAGGGCTGGCGAGTACCTCGACTGCTCGACTTGAGAACGCATCTGCGATGAAATGTTTCGCGCTGCGTACAATGCGTGCTGCTGTAGAAGCTTGGACGATTGTTGGTGGGATTTCGACCGTCTACTTTGCCTACCGAAACATACAACGCTGCCGTCAAGCAGCCGACACTGAACAGTTGTCGACCAAGCCAGGGCAAATCTATTCATATTGAATGCCAAACCTTAGAGCGACGTCTTCGCCGTCTCCCGTATCTTCACAGTAGAACACGAGAACTTCCACAGCGCCAGGGGCAGTGGTTGCTGTGGTCAGCATTCTACCGCCGACGTCGACGCAGAATCGGCGGGGAACTACGGCGCACTCGTAGTAGTCGTCCATAAACAACTCCGTCAGAGACTCGTCGCTCACCGCCTCTGCAGAAGCTACTACCACTGTGGACCCTGCGAAAATTGTACAGTAGTCAAAAAGTGTATATTTGAGTTAATTTAGCGGTAGTTTTCAGTAATTTTGTGTCGCAAATCGCAATACCGATTTCTGGTGGAACCCAGTCGAATTCTTGCTTGGTGCTTGGAGAAGAATAGTCGGATTCCACAGTAGAAGACTCTTCGAAGGTTGGCAAGTGCTGTTCGCTCGGCAGTGGCTTCACAGATGGCTTGGCAAGCGTCAGGGTGTCCGTCCATTCTTTCGATTTCTGAAAGAATGGTGGCTGTGATTAATTTGCATCACAAGCATCAGTCAGTCATGTCTGCGCTGCGAAACATCTTTCCAGCTAACCTTTCGCTTTCGAGGCTTCTTCGTCCGTTGAGGGCGACCTGGCAGCACGCAGTCCGACAGTGCGAAGCGACGATTCTCCGCCAGTTGGCGACGGCCGTCGTCGTCAGAGGCATACTTTTCATACAGCTCTTCATCTTCTTCCTCTACTTCTTCAGGCAAGTCCACGTCCCTCCACCGATGCTTGGCTGTGCCTCTGGAACTGTGGACCGCTTGGGATCTCAGAGAATCGATATCTCTGTGTCGCTGCTTGTGACGCAGCAGGGAGAAGTGCTTGCGAGAGGCGATGGGAGCGCTCAGTTGGAGACGCACTTCTGTCTTTTGGGAACTTGGGGGGTCTGAGTGAGACGCGTCCTTGCGCCGTTGACGTTTGTCAAGCGCAACGTTGGGGTGCTGAACCAGCGACGACTCCTGAAGCGGGCCACTACGTTTACAGCGTTCCCCTCAGAGTTTCTGCATTCGTCAGATCCATCAATGAACGTGGCCTCACCAAGTAACAAGGCGGTGCGAGTGCTACGCCAATTTTGCTCGAGCCAACACCTTAACCCAAAATGTTTCAGCAGCAACAGAAAGCGATTCAATTAAGCACTGTGAACAATGACGTGAGATGGCCGAAGCCACACGCACCATATTGCCTCGTTATTTACGTCCAACCTCACCTGTGCCAAGGTTCGTCGCGCCCTTCTCGACACGACATTATCGCCATCGCCGTCGTAGAATGAGAAGCTCTTGGCCAGCCGTTGTTCGCTGCTAGCGGAAGAGAACGGCAGCTGGACTCTTTCGAGAACTGAGCACTGATAGGAGTTGGGATCGAGACCGCAGTTGGAGGGAAGCTGGCCCTGAAAGGTGTCAACATTTTTTTTGTTTTGCTGCAGTTTTATTATCGTTCCAGTCTAAGTAATATTCATAGCTTTCCGCCTACCCCCCCCCCCCCCCCCCAACCCACAAGAGTGCCTGCGGCACTCTGCACTACAATTAACGACCTAAATGTTATCTCAACTTAGTCGCCCTACTGTCCTGAGTCCTGACTAAGCGAAGTTACCTATTGGGTGGTACAGACTGCTACACCTACAATACAATTGTAGCATCAACACTCAACAAGAAGACTGCGAGGACCTGGAAATGGCTGCAGAGTCGCCAGCGACCTTTCTTGTTCAGGCTGTACTCCACTCCCTCCGAGAAGTCGTCTTCATCGTCGTTTTGGAAGGGGTCGGGGAGAGAAGGCTGAACAACCAGACGCTGCTATAACAACAACAATGGAACAAACGCTCGACTCGAGTTGCAAGTCAAGAGAACCAGGCCGTGCAAGCGTCGTGACAGTCATGCCAAGTCTAGAGCCATAACATTTCATAGGCGCATGGTTACACACGCACTGTGGCGCTACCTGTTGAATTGGAATGCATTGAGATCACAGAACGGCGCACATTAGACTTGCAGAAAGATGTTTCACTGCGGTTTCATGAAGATTGCCGCTTCTCGAGTGATACTTCACTTGATTGGTGTAACAGACGCAACACCTTATCGTCGTGTGTCAGAAGCTGCTTGGAGATGGTGGCGCTATGACGATACCACCTTGGCATTGGCTTGGCCAAAACTTTAGCGCGACGCAGCTTCTCTTCGAAGCGAACCGTTTCTTCACCTTCCTCTTGACCTTCTATGCGGGACGCCATTCTTGAAGACTTTGGAATCAAAATCTCTGGCACTGTCTTCAGGAATGTACAGGTACAAACGGTCGAAAATCTACTCTCTACTCGTCTAGGCTGGAAGGGGCTGTTACTGTTAGTGAACGCAAAGGCAGAATCGATTCGCCAGCGCTGCTTTGTGTGAAGCAGCTTTTATGTGCGCCGGCCTGCCGTCTCTATGGGTACGCGCGATGACGCGCGTTTGGCATTGCGCAACGGGCGGCAAGACGACGACTGCGCCACAGGAAGTAAAGAACGGGAAGGGGTACCCCACACCATATATGTACCTACGAGCAGGGCAGATGATTCATTTCACAGAATCGAGTTTGAGTGTTTCAAGGCAAAATTAGAGGGCGTGTACGTTACACGGATATTCGTTCTTGTTTGCAGCCTCGTTCACGAGAGCACGGCAGTGCAACGCGTCCGCAATCGAAAGGAGGGAACTGGCGAGATGGCTTTCGATGTGTTTCTTTTTGCCACGCTGAGTTTGGGGTCGAGTAAGCAATACGCGTACATGTAGGATAAGCAAAGCATCTTCATGGCATAACGGCCACCTACAGTAAGTCGTCGCCGCCAGCCTCAGTCCAGAGCATGCTGCACCTAACGGCCCCGGAATCGATCAGCAAGTCATCGGTTTGTCGGCGCTTGTCGTTGATTTGTCAACGTTTGTCATCGGTTTGTCAGCGTTTGTTGTTGGTTTGTCGATGTTTCTCATCGTTTTGTCCACGTTTGTTGGTGATACCAAAATGGGGGTAACCCTGCTATACCATATCATCTAGCATATCACACTGTATCTTTTAACGTACAATACCGTATCGTCTAACGTACAACGCCGTATCATTTAATGTACTACACCGTATCTTCTAACGTACAACGTCGTATCATCGTATGTACGTACAACATCTATCTCTAACGTATCACACCCATGCATGTAGCCTAGCCACCAACTGGGGAGGGGCGGGTCGGGGGGGGGGGGGAGGGTATGAGGGCCCCTCAGGGGACGGGGGGGGGGGGGGGGGGGTCTGAGGCACCTGGAGGGGGGGGGGGTACAGTAACCCTGGAGCCTCTCCTCCAGGGGTACTGTAGGAGAAATGTAATCTCCCCCAAATGGGCAAGAGAAGCTGGCTCGTTCTTTTGTGTGTGCTGGTAATACAAGAGATGCTGTTGATATTTTCTCGCATTACTTTGCCGCTGAGCCGCCTCCACTCATGTTGAGCACTCGCTGACACGCATAACTGGCTTCGTTGGACGCCGCGCGAGCTTATTTATGGGCTTGTTGTGTGGTGTGGTTGTCATTTGCACCGGCGTTTGTACGTTGTGTGCCTCTGGTGCGCAGAATGGTCATTGGCAGCCGCACGCTTCAAAGTTCAAACTAACTTTCTACCATCTCCACCGTAATATACAAATTCAGGGGGTACTGTGTACGCCCAATGCCGACCGAAGCGTCTATAAAAGGGCCCCAATTATCCATAATTTATCCCTCTTGTCTGAGAGACAAACCGTTGCCCGTTGTCACGGCCGAAAGGTGTAAAGCCAAAAGAAAGGCTACCTTCCCCCTCCAAGGTCTGAAAACCCGTTCTGTAACCCGTTAGGGCTACCGAAAGTGGTGTAGGAACCCTAAGATCCTAAGTGCTGCGTTTCTACTGTGTCCCGGAACTATCGTCTGTGCGCTTACCCATTGTTGCTACAAAAGCAGGGTAACGTGCCAAAGAAGTCCAAGGCAGTAGATAGTGGCAATCTACTCTCCTGTCCACGGAACCCGAACGACGCTAGGAGTACGGCTTCCGTCACGAGAGAGAAGTCTTAGTGGACCGAGTAATCGGCTCCGAACCTTCATCTTTGTTGTTGAACGGAGTGTTGTCAGTCGACGAACGGAAGTGAGAAGACTGGGGTAGTGGATCCAGACTCAGATCTGCAGCTACTCGCTGGGTGGCCGACCCCGCTAGGTAATCGGAGGAGAAGTTGGGGTAAAGGCAGCCCTCTCCGTCGAGTTACGGCAGGTAGCGGCTTTGCACATTGGCTTCCATTTCACTCACTGGAAGGAGGGAGAGGCGAGACGTGCGCGTTCGATGTCCAATTTTGTGTGGTTGGTTCCGCGTTGCGTTGCCTGTGCGTATAAAGGTTCCGCCGACGCCGTGGGGCGGGGGGCGTCGCGTCTTCACGTGACTGTCTTGTTTGATCCGGCGCGTTACCGTAAACTTATGTCCGCGCTTTCGTGATGTTATCGGTAGTTAGCGTAGAAGCTACTGTAGATACACGTGTCGTCAGTGTGTGATATAGGAGCGATTCCTTGACGTTTACTTCAGTCGGCTCGTGGTGGTTTCTTTAGTCGGCTTAGAGAGCGGCTCGCTGGTTTTATTTCTATACTTTCTTGTGTGCGGTCGGAAGCGCCTTCTCCCTGAATCTTAGTTGTCGGTTGGTCGCGCGATTCGTCGTATTTGGTCGATTCTATCGTCGTGGCATTTGTAGTTCGTCGATCTGAGAAGAAGCCTGTCGAGAAGACGTCGAATCATAGTCAATTGATCACAAATTACGGTGCATTTTCCTTGCTGTCTCTATAATTCCTCGCACGTGACTTGACGGGCGGGGGGGGGAATCAACCTCTCCCCCTCCTGGCCCCAATCTGGGCGGCACTTACTGTATGTGCCTGTGGTTGGAATAGTCAGCCTCTCAAGTCAGCAGTACCTCTCTGTGCCTGAGTTGAGATTTGTAGCGCGTTATGCAACGTGCTTTCCTCTGTGATGAGTGTGTGAAGCGCGGCGCGCCGCGTCAGTATAGGCCAGGTTGTGGACAGTGAGCCTCTGCTGACGCCTTCCATTCTCAGTCAGTCTTCTCTGTCGCAAGAAGAAGACGTTGGCGCGAAACAAAAGAGAGAGAGAATGAGCCTAGTGTGGCGCAAGATCCAGCGCTCGAACAAGAAGGCGGCCAAATTCCGCTTCGTGGCCAATTTCGAGCAGTTGCAGCTGAGATGCGGCGAGAAGTGGCAGCCCGCCCAACTCTGCGTCGCCTGGGCCCACAGACGGAGACGGTGATTGGCTTTGGCTGATTTATGGTTGAGTTTGATGCGATTGGTCATTGGTCATGCGTGAGGCTTGGGGGTGGCATCGGGGGGGTTCCAGTTAAGGAAAATTTTTCGAGGGGTGGGGGGTCCCGGTACCAGTGAACAGCTTTTTAGAATGGGCAAAAATATGCTAAAAATCAGCTTAATTTGCTCAGAAACACGCTAATTTGTGCATAAATAGACGAAATAGAGCGCCGCAGGCGAAAATTTGGACAAAATAAGACAAAAACTACTTTTTGGATGCCAGGGGAGAGTATCAGTGAAAAGGTCACTAGAGGCCAGGGCCAGAGGGGTGGGGGGGGGGGGGCCCCCCCCCCCCCCCCTCCTCCTCGAATGGCCGGTTGACGGTCCCACTTGCACATTTCATCACTGTCATTACAATCACAACAATTCTCAACTGTCACCAACCACTTGTTGCAGCTACGTCACTGGCAGCTATCGTTGGGAGCCTTCGATAACCGACCCATTCAGCGGCCTGATAGTCTGGCCAAAAGACAGCGAGTCCCTAGCTGTGGTCACTACACTCTACAGGGACGCGCGCAGTGAACAGTACGACGACAAGGTTTGTGTAAAGATTGTGCGAGAATTGCGGTCTTCTTCCGTTGAATTTTGTGTACATAGCTGCGAGGCTGGGGAATGATAAAAGTGTCAAAAGAGTGGCTAAAAGAGTACAAATCGCTAAAGTTGGACACGAGATCATTCGAACTGACCAAACAGCATCACAGGCAAAAACATTTCGACAATCTTTTGCTATTTTTTGGGAAATGTGCAAATATTTCCTCAGTATGCCTGTCTGTCAAGGGGGCCACCCCCCCCCCCCCTCCAATTTCAACGTTGCAGTGGAATTCTTGTGTCAAATCCATGTTCCCACTATCTACATCGAAATACAATAGTCACTTCACCCATTCACATGCACAGGAGTGGACTTTCGTGGTGGAGGCCGTGGGCGGGAGTCGAGTACAGCCTGAACAAGAAGGTCGCTGACTCTGCAGCCATTTCCAGGTCCTCGCAGTCTTCTTGTTGAGTGTTGATGCTACAATCTATTGTCAGTGTAGCACTGTACCACCCAATCGGTAACTTCGCTAGTCTAGGACTAGGACAGTCAGGCGACTAAGTTGAGATAACGGTTAGGGTCGTTAATTGTAGTGCAGAGTGCACAGGCACTCTTGTGGGCTGGGGGGGGGGGGGGGCTAACGAAAACTATGAATATTACTTGACTGGAAGATCAAGATAAAACTGCAGCAAAACAAAAAAAATGTTGACACCTTTCAGGGCCAGCTTCCCTCCAACTGCGGTCTCAAATCCCAACTCCTATCAGTGCTCAGTTCTGAAAAGATCAAGCTGTTCAACCTCTTCCGCTAGCAGCGAACAACGGCTGGCCCAGGAGCTTCTCATTCTTCTACGACGGCGATGGCGATAATGTCCGTGTCGAGGAGGGCGCGACGAACCTGGCCGCAGGTCGGCTAAACGGTAACGAGGCAATATGGTCTGATGTGGCTTCGGGCCATAACACAGCCATTGTTCACATTTATTAATTGAATGCTTTACTGTTCGCTGCTGAACATTTTGGGTTAAGGTGTTGGCTCAAAGAGCAAAATTGGCGTAGCACTCGCACCCGCCTCTGTTCTTCTCTTGGTGAAGGCCACGTTCCATTGATGGATCTGACGAATGCAGAAACTCACAGGGGCACGCTGTAAAGGCGGTCGCCATCGCTTCAGGAGTCGTGGCGCTGGTTCAGCACCCCAACGTTGCGCTTGACAAACGTCAGACAACACAAGGACGCGTCTCACTCGGACCGCCCAGTTCCCAAAAGACAGAAGTGCGTCCTCCAACTAGAGCGCTCCCATCGCCTCTCGCAAGCACTTCTCCCTGCTGCGTCACAAGCAGAGCGACACAGAGATATCGATTCTATAAGAATCCCAAGCGGTCCACGGCTCCAGAGGGCACAGCCAAGCATCGGTGGAGGGACGGTGGACTTGCCTGAAGAAGTAGAGGAAGAAGATCAAGAAGAGCTGTATGATTTGTGTGGCTAGGAAGGTGTGACGGCTGCTCACCAACTGGCGGAGAATCGTCGCTTCGCACTGTCGGACTGCGTCATTCCTGGTCGCCCTCAACGGACGAAGAAGCCTCGAAAGCGAAAGTTTCAACTGGAAAGATGTTTCGCAGCGCAAACAGTGACTATCGGCCTGATGCTTGTGAATGTCAGAATTAATCACAGCCACCATTCTTTCAGGAAGTCGAAAAAATGAACGAACACCCTGACGCTTGCCGAGCCATCTGTGGAAGCCACTGCCGAGCGAACGGGCACTGCCAACCTTCGAAGAGTCTTCTACTGTGGAATCCGACTGTCTTCTCCGAGCGCCGAGCAAGTTGGGACTGGGTTCCACCGGAAAATGCGCTGTCGATTTGAGCGCGAAATTGCTGAAACTACTGCAAATTAACTGGATATTCGCTTTGGCTGCTGTGCGGATTTCACGCGTCCACAGTGGTGGCGCTTTCTGCAGAGGCGGTGAGCGACGAGTCTCTGAACAAAGTTGTTATGGACGACTACTACGAGGTGCGCAGTCATTACCCGCGAATTATCATCAACATCGGCGGTAAAATGCTGGTCACCGCCGACCACTGCCCCTGGCGCTGTGGAAGTTACATGCTCTACTCTGTGAAGATACGGGAGTAGGCCGGAGCGTGACTCTCGCAGTTTGGCATTCAATATGAATAGATTGCCCTGGCTTAGTCAAGCAACTGTTCAGTGTCGGCTGCTTGACGGCAGCGTTGTATGTTTTCGGTCAGCAAAGTCAACGGTCGAAATCCGCCGACGATCGTCCAAGCTTCTCTCCGGCGGCACGCATTGTACGCAGCACGAACATTTACAGTGGCAGATGCGTTCTCAAGTCGAGCAGTCGAGTTACTCGCCAGCCCTTCAACCAGTTGTCAGAGAGTCTGTGGGGAAGCCGACTGCTCGACTGTATTTGACATCAATGGCTTCATTTGAGCAGAGTCATAGACTACTGCAATACCGGCCTCATTCCCTGCGCTGCTGAAGGGGATATGATAGGTTGGTTGATTGAAGTCTGCACATTCAGACTTGACACGTATACTGTAGCCAGTATAGTCGTTCATTGTATGGCTACTCGACGCTGAGTGGTGTTGTTGTTGGGAATTTACCCTATTTGTGGCAACGTTTTCACCTGCTACTTACAGCAGCCTTCATCACGCCAACCCTAAACAGAGACACAAGCCAGTACCGCGAGATAAAGCACCAATTCGCGCCAGATACCTAAAATCTATCACACAGGCGCAACCACGCTGGCGCAATGGGAACTGACTCAAACTGAACATTACACAGATTTGTTGCGGCTGCAATATGGGAGAGATTCTTTAATTTTTCAACAAAAATCACGCGCGTCTCTATCTGGCTTCCTAATCCTCGGGTGCAAATGTGTGTTTTTTTTCAATGCAATGGGCGGCCAAGCCAGAGTGTTCTTTGTCTCCACGGGTGATGGCGTAGCGGTGCTGACGCGCTCTATTGCGCACAGAGTGCTTCGTCTCGCCCACGTATGGCGCGATTCCAGGGTGCGCCCGGCGCATAATAGACAGCATTCATTGTGTCCAGCTGTGTGGGCGGCTCCCAATCCAATTTGCGATAAAGCCGAGCGCCCAGAAGTCGTCGACGTTTTGAAGTACACCGAAATGCCTCGATAGGCTAGCAGACGACGGATCTGATGAGGAGGCACGACCAATGAACGCCGGGCTGACCGGTGGCCACAGTTGGAGTAGGCGGTAGCTTTGGAGGCAAAGGGCGGTAGAGGTATTTCCCAAGCAGCCCTCCCTTGTAGCCGATTTGTGGTGGAAGGCAGTCTTGAGCATTAAAATCTCAGCAGCCAGCGATTAGTTGTCGTTGCAGTTGCGGGACTCCTCTTAGTCGCATTGTTCGAAGAGATCCACACAGCGGGAATCCTGGGACTGGTCGTTGGATGACAGGTCCTGTTGTCTGTGATGGGCTTTTTCCGGTAGACGGAATACTGAAAACGGCCCTGGCGGCCTATTGATACAAAATATCAAGGAAAGGGAGTTCCAGCATCCTCTGCCTCCTCGTGAAACAAATAAACGGCAGGCTGTAGGCAGCAGCTGTTCGGTGTATGATAGAAGGAGGCGTGCGATTCCCCCTGATCATGGCTAATCA
>JASAMZ010003825.1:0-15737 GCA_030248115.1 Linhomoeus sp. GSCO2_2
ACTCCTTCTTCTTCCCCTAGAGACTCTCTGGAGTTTTGACAAATTGAAATCTGTCGCGAAATCGGCTAGTGGGGCCGGCTACAAGCCCCCTTCAGAGGCAGAACTGTTTGCTATCACTCCGAAGCCTTTTGCCATGCCGAAAGTGGAGTATTGGGATGGAAACCTGGTAAGAGTCGGCTCGCAGACATAGGGCCATTTATGTAGAGGTTCTTGACTGCTGATTGCAAGGAATCGGTTGCTACTGTCGTTTAGGACGATGCCGACATTCCCAGTACTTACAAATCTCAGTTTTTCGCTTTCATCCGTGTGGGTCGTCGTGATTCGCCAACGCCAAAGTGGACGCGCGGCGTGTTCACAGTGTTCAATGATGACGAGGTTATGGCCACACTTTTCGGTGACGGGCGCTACAGCGAATTTGTCTACAATTACTATCGGGTCAAGAATCTCGTGCCTATCCCCTTCGCGACTGGGTGGGACTGTCATTTTGGATAATCACAGTTTGTCACACACTCTGGTGTGGAAGAAGGTCCGTTCTAGCGCGGCGACCGTAAGGCACGGCGAGCTGGCGGAGTATAGTACGAGCGAAACTAGTCTCCCTTCGAATTTTGAGACGCCGAAAGGGGTAAGAGTGCGCACATTGCCGTTCTGTAGTGTGTGGAGGCCATCGTCATTTCAATTGCCCACCACATTTAGGGTTACCAATGTGTGTCACAAGTGTGGCAGGGCCGGTCTGGAGCGCTCCTATCCCTGGTGGAGCAGCCTCTGCTGCTGCGTCAAGAAGAAGAAGGTTGGTGCTGCAACATTCAGCGGACTTGCGTGTGGGTGGCCGACGTGCGTGCGTGCATCCGTGCAGTGTACGTGCGTTGTGCACACCCGTCTGTTTGCAGTTTGCCACTTACAAGTGCCCCATTTGCCACGCTTCGAGAGAAGGCGACGACGATTCCAGCTCCAGCAGTGATTCCTCTGACTGATCCTCCGTTTTGTCGCTGGTTGTCCGTCTGTCTGCTCTGGCCTTGCGGTGTACCTACCATAGTTTCCGTGCGATTAGTTCTGAAACTGCGCTTCAGTTAGCCGTCGGTAGTGTTTTATTTGCCTGGAGCCTAGACTCTCTCCTAGACTCTCTTGTTGTTCTACCTATGCGCTTTGGGTGAGTCTTACGTCCGCTTGACACTACAGCAGCTGTCTTGCCGAGATACCTTTAGAAATGCGTTTGTTTTATCCACATTTCATTTCCACTTGTCTTGTAGTAGACTAGAGGATGCCGAAGACGTGTACACTGTTTGTCTTCAGTTCGCGTGCTCCCTCCTTCGCTGCGCTCTCTTCCTCGTCAGACCCCCTCCGTTTCCTCCTTCCCTTCTTATTCTACCGTCCTCTTCCCTTGCACTGCGGCACTTTCATGGCTGTGATTGGGTTGGTATCGGTTTGTAGGCGGGTGTCTTCTGGTTTACATACACTTTGTTGCGACCTCTTTCTTGCACCTTTGACCTTCGTTTTGTGCAGTTTCGGTTTGGTGGATACGGTGCCACACTTCGGCCGAGACCAGAAGAGATTCGATTGGACGCCTACGTACATGTACAAGTACCTGCATGCCACTACATGTAGACAGGTGTTGCCTGCGAAGACAGCGACCAATGCCATTCACTGTAGGGTAGCCTATGACAAGTGTCTTTGTTGTTTAATCGGAGCCGCAATAACAAATTGAGACCGGAAAAACAACTAAAGTTTTGAAGAACGAAAGGAAATTGCGCTGTATTGCCTGCGCTTGATGTGAATTATCCGAAGAGCTGTCCGAGAAGCCATCGCTTGCGTTGTCGTTGCTACTTTCATGACAAGGAATTCCACCGTCCACAAGAATATTCCATAAGAGCAACATCACTTTCAACAGCCTGATATTCGACTCACGAGTTCTAAAGCGTGACCAGCAGCAGATCGTGTCAAAAGTTGAGATCTCACGGACTTAGAATGCCTCAGGAATGCGAAGGTTCTCCTCACTACACGTCAGTTGTAGAAGTAGGAGCTGTGCATGGAGTAGAGGCGGCCGATTGGGTTGCTGCCAGTGGCGGGACTGGCGGCGGCGGCGGCGGGATGGTATCCCTCCATCAGGCCGAGAGGGGTCATACCCAGGTGGGACGGCGGTTGCGGCGGTGGAACGGTCGCCGGCGTCGTCGACATGTCTTCGGAGAGAGCGGAACTGTTGAGACCGCCCATTGATTCGGTAGCAGTCGGCTGCTCGACGTCGTTCTCCGGATCGGAGTCTGGAGACGAGGGAGGGGAGTGAGAATGGGTGAGGTACGGTAAATACTCCAATAAGCCCTCCAAAGCCTATCATTACAGTACCCCACCACCCACCCTCGTCGTCGACCATGGTCGAGTCGGGCGACTTGGCGCCCGAGTCCATCTCCGACTTGGGCGAGGCCGGCTCCTCGCCGCCGCCGCCGCCCGAAGAGGATCGTCGGCCCTCCTGTCCCGTCGTCTGGCCCTCCTGCTGCTGCTGCTTCTGTAGGTCGTGCTTGCGCTGTATCTTCTTCATCTTCGCCCGCTGATTCTGGAACCACACCTGGACCACGCGCACGCTCAGGCCCGTCTCCTTCGCCAGCTGCTCGCGGACCTGAAAACGTGCAGGTGAGGTTTGTTGTCCCTGAGGTTATTTCGGAACATTACGGTCTCTTGACTTGAGCATGCAGCTATGTACTGAACATACAATCGCGCCTACTCACTGAACTGTTGATATCTGCTTCCATTGTTATGAAGCTTTCATGTAGGTACAATGCAACGGCAACCATTGTCGGTGCGGTACACCAAACTGCGTATACCTTTCGACAAGGCTTGGAGCTGATCTCAAAGGAGGCCTTGAACGCCCGTCGCTGACTGCTGCTCAGGATGGTGCGCGGCCGTTTCGCCGCCTTGCGCTGGCACTCGGCGTCGTAGTAGCCTGAATCGCAAGCAACGTCCGATGATGAACAGGAAAGAAGAGGAAGAATGCGTCTGACCAACCTGGCGTCATGGCGGGGTTGCAGAGCAGAAGCTCGTAGTCCTGTCGGCAGATCAGCTGTCCTCCCTCGAGCACCAGATACTGGTCGCCCTTGCACAGAGCCTGGCCGCAGTAGGCGCAGCCGAAGCACCTCACGTGGTAGCAGCTGCTGAGACAGCGGTAGACCAGGTCAGTGGGTCGGAGAGCCTCGCCGCAGCGGGCGCACTTGGTCCAGTACATCCTGCAGGAAAGTGGAAAGAGGTTGTGAAGTGCCGCTGGGAAATGCGGGTATTGGTTCCTTTGGATGCATCCCTGGGTGTCAGTTCATCGTGACTCGTGAGGATTCGATGGTGAGTGAGGGAACCTATAGTTCCTGTGCCAACGAGGTCTTCAGTTGCATGATTTCTTGCTTTCTTTTAAGTCTGAATCGCCTGTGTGTCCCTGCGCCCGTTTGCTGACTGTCACTTGTCACGTTTGGCCTCTGGCGTCACGAATGACAGGCAGGCAGCGTATGTGATGGCCGGGCGCAATTAAACGGCCCGCGCATCGATTCGGCGCCTGTGGAGGCTGACGGAGGACGACCCCAGGCCACCCCATGTTTGCACTAAGGATCTGTCTGTCACACCTCAGGCTTACGCTTACGCTTACGACACAAAGATCGTCCCTCCGCTCATGGTCGATTAGCCCCAGTAACCATCCCCCCCCCCCCCCCCCCATCCCGGCCCGGCATTGTGTGGCGGGGAGGATGGGAGGGGGGGGGGGGGGCGGGGTGGGAGGGGGGGGGGGGGGGGGGGGGGGGGGTTGCTTTGAGAGCAAACACTAACCACCCACAGTGAGAACGACAGTTTTAATATCGGCCGCCGGGAGAGGGCGACGGGGAGCTTTGATTAAATTCTTCTACAGGTTTCCTTCCGGCCGCCGCTACAGGCTATTTGCGGATGTTTCTCCGACCGTCCGTCTGTTGACGTGAAAGATACCGTAACAGCATAGTACTTCTCGTGCAGAAATTGTGCATGATATGAGCTAAGCAAACTCCTATTACGTTGTACATACATGTATGTATTGTATGCGCTTCCAAGGCATCTTAGCCACCAACTAGAGAGAGGGGTAGGAGTAATCGATTTGGCCAACACATCTTCAAATTCCGCTTTGTTAGTGTCCCGTTGGAAGCTCTTATCCAAGCGGGCCGACCAGCAGAAGTGCCCTTCAATTACAAGGGGTGGCAGACTAACAAAAGGATTTCAACGCGCATATTAGTGTTGGATCGAAATTCCTCTGAACTAAATTGAGTGATGTGTGCAGTATCGATTCGGCACATAGCCGTGCCAAGCCAAACCAACTCAGCACCTTCGAAGTGCAACGGCGTGGAAGGCGACAGGATGCGCCATACATAAATGTAAACGTACGCTACCAGATCGCAAAGTGAGCCCAAGGCAATGTTTATCGCACTGCGTAGGTACTCACTATAAGCTAGTTGAAACTGTGCGGGTACTGTAGTGTAAGTAGTGGCTATGAAACTCGGCAACCAAACAACTCTGCTTGTGGACCTAGTGTGACAACGCGCCTCACTCATTCGAACAGTCGGTCATGTGTAGATATAGAACACACGCATTTCTCCACTTCTGCATACCGTAAATACTCCAATGACCCCCCCCCCCCCCTCTGCTGACCTCGTCCATGGACACTTCCTCGTTGAAGTTGGAGAACGGGAGGGGGGAGGCTTATTGGCGTAATTCCAGTCCTCATTCTACCGTAGCACAAGCCACAGTCCACTCACATCTGGTAGTCCCTCTCGCAGAGGACGCGTCCGTCCTTGACGAAGCAGGAGGGCCTGTCGGCCAGCAGGGCGCCGCAGCAGAAGCAGACGAGGCAGTTCTCGTGCCAGTGGTCCTCGGCCACGCGCAGCAGGAACTGCTCGGCGATCTCGAAGCCGCAGCCGGCGCAGAGCGGCGACCGACGCTCCACTGCGCCGCTCGGTAGATCGACGGCGGCGGCGGCGCACGCCCGAGTGGAGCAGGGAGAGGTGGCGCCGCCCTCTGAATTGCAGTGACTTTTGTTGAGCATCGGATTACGGTAGCAAATCTTACTGTACGTACTGTCGACTGGCACTGATATCTCTATTCAGAATCTTGCAGTGGTACCAGCCAATGAGGCACCAGTAACTAAAGAACCCTATGAAGTATGAAGTACCGTTATGAGAAGTGAATCTTTTTAAATCGGCCATACAGTGCTCAACATGATCATACCGGTTCCGGTCTCCCCGATAGGCGTCGTTCGAGTTTCGTCTGCTCCGACTTTCAGCGACTGCTGCTGCTTCAGAGGCGGCGGCGTCTCTACGTGTCGCTGCTGCAGAAGCATCGTAGAAGGGGGAGCGGCTGGTGGGGCTGTGGGGAATGTTTCGGTGTACTTCAGCGGTTGGTGAAGAGCTCCGATCGAGCAGGAGTCGTCAATTAGGCTGGCAATAAGCAAGTCGTTCATTTGGCCGCTGGACTACGGTAAAAATGTCGCAGGTACATAGGGTGCTTTTCAAAAGCGCTTACCTGCCAAGCATCTCCATTCCTTGGCTTGTCCCAATTTCGGCGCGCTCGACTGAAGACGGCTATTGGAGAGGAGGTTAGAAGAAGAAAGGTCGGATTTCCAGGAGGAATTAGCGGCGGCACTGGCTGCAGCTGCGCGCGACCGCTCTCGAGAGGCGATTATCTGTTTGGCGGTTGCGCAAGTGGGAGACAAAGGGAGGAAGAGGCCCCGCGGCGCCGCGCCGGCAATTCGACCCTCAACCTGACCGCTAAATCGGGGTTAACGGGCCGCCGTCGTTTGGTGGAGCAAGCGGCTTCCGATCACCAGCAAACAATGGCTCTTCCCGACACCAAAGGTGCCGCCGGCTCCTCAGCTCTTCAATAAGGGCGGCCGGCGAGGAAGCAGCCGAGTGTCAAGCTTTAGGGGGAAGCTTCCCTCCCTCGGCGCCTATTGGCCCATTAAGGGGGTGCTTCCGTTCCGTCAGCCACCCCCCCCCCCCCCCGCCGTCTTACCCCCCCCCCCCCCCCCCTCGCCTTGCCATTGGCCCTCTACAGTAGCTGACACTTGAGAGGGATAGAAGGTGTCGGTTGTGTAACGGTCGTTTGTCCGCGGCTCGAGAGAAGGGCTTCCTTTTGTTGCGCCCCCCCCCCCGCGGCGAGGGATATTAGTCCTCGACGGGGGCGGGGGGGGGGGGGAAGATCGCGAAACGATACACCTTTCCCTGTTTGTCGGATCGTACATAGGTGTTTCGCTTCGTCGCGCGCGGTCGACAAGCGTAAGCGGCATTTGCATAACGCGCTCGTCGGTCGCGGTTGGCTTGAGTTGATTATGCAAACGATCCCGGGTACTGTAAGTGGTCCATCGGCGCCCGGTTCATCTCATTAGATCGCAACGAGGTGTTGACAGCGACAGGCCAGAGGAAGGGTATGAGTTTGCAAATTACAACGCATTTTCGGAAAGACAGGACTACGGTGCAGAAAATCGTACACCGCAAACTCAACAGACTCAGAGAAGGCGGCCGGCGACTCATGTGGTCTTCCCGTGCGGGAAGTCGGTGGGTGCAGGTCCTTATCGTCTATTCGCCCGGCTTTATCGTCGCTAAGCCGACGGGTCACGCCATCCCATGCCAAGCAAGCAAGCAAGCGTCGCAAAACCGCCCATCTGCAGTGCAAACATCACTTACGTGGGAGCGGCGGCATAAGTCCGTCCGTCTGACGTGCGGCCGGCGCGACGGCGGCGAGACGCGCGATAGTCATGCGCGGACGGGCGGCACGCGCGTCCCCTTCTTATCGCCTAAGAGCGGCGCCGCCGACTAATGGACGCCATCCATGCCTGCCTGTCAAGTTGGTACGGTCGGCGGCGTGGTGCCCTCCCTCATAACTCTGGGTCATCCTTTATCGTATCCCAACCCCGATAGAAGGCTCCGAACGGGAGTTTCCACTGCGGATCCGCTGGGCAGGGTATCTGGGGTTCCCCGTTCGACGACCTACTCGAGCAATGTTTGCAGAATGAGAGGCTTGCATCAGCTGACGCGGCTAGCGGCTACGGTAGAGCGCGAAATAAGGTTATTCATGCGGACGTAGTCCAATCGGATTTTAAAACTGAAGGGAACTTTTAAGCGGGATCGGGCGTTTGCTAAGGCAAACAGTCGTGCCCCTATTTTGCTTTTAAATTATATTTCGTTGGACACGGCTCACCGTTAACTATCCTCGATTTCCAACCTGTCTTCAGCTACTATTGCGTCGATTACTGTAATTGCCTCCACTCTGCCGTCGCCCACTCCGCGGCAAGGTGCGTGAGTGCGTGCGGCCTTTGCCCTTGAAGAATGCAAACCCGGGCGATAGACACTCCATTTGTCTCCCAGCCTAGATAGGAGAGCGGAGGCGACCGGTTTTCTTCCACCCCGACCAACGCCATCAGTCAGTCCTGATCTGTCGCGCCCAGTAGTTTCACTCCCTTTATAGTCGGCCGCCCCTATTTGGAGTCCTTTGTTGTTCAGGTTACGGTGACTGGTTAAGTGGGTCACCCCACTCGCCGCCGCCGCTTTCGTCGGCTCAGTCATCATGCGTTGCATACAACACCTAGGCACCTGTTAGTATGTGGATGTGTGTGCGCCGCAAAGACGGCGGACTTTCAGCGGTACGGTCATTTTGTAAAACGCAGTTTGCGTAGGTACAGTGCTGCCTCTCGGAGAAGTAACTGCATAGCCCGATATCGTAAGTATCGCGGTGGGACCTACGCACGGCGCGTCGCACGGCCATCCACTCCCCCACACTGGTCTCGGCCTCTCTGTGCCGAATTCGGGAATCTATCACACATATTGTGTGTTTCCTATCCTCACCTTTCGCACCGCTTTTGATGGTAGGATACTGTAGTCTACCGTACCCTGTCTACGTGACTGCGTGAATCTGAGAACGCCTGTACGTAGCCCAACTTTCTTTCTTGTCGTTTCTTTTGTTGTTTCCTCTCTTCTGGTGACGAGCACGTTGATGCGAAGCGACGTCTCGCGGCACGGTCCGTGATGCGATCTCGCCTCACGCCCCACCAATAGTCGGTCGACACCGTTGCGACGGCGACGCTCACGTCTACGCACGTGAATCGGCGAAAGAGGATGATGCAAACGAATCTGATTGCACGTCAGATGATTTCAGCGGCGTTCTTGTTTTGCGGGAATTCGTTGCTTCAGAGACTGACGTTCGCGAGGCTGGCCCCATGTTAACACCATTTGTCAGTAGTGGGCGCGAAATTTCGTCTTCTTTTAGCTTTTGCATGAGGTACCATGTTCACAAGGCAAGGAAAACGTCTGTAGCGGTCTCACTCGTTCTAGATGCAAATCCATTCCATCGCTAGCTATAGGCCGGCAACTGTTTCGCGTAGTTGCTAGGCGAGACAATGCGTGACGATGGCTTCCTTCAATGGCTTCTGTTCTTTGCAGCGGTTGCAGCAGCCGTTCCACAAGTCTTTGGGCACCCTAGTCCTTTCTAGACGACTAACCACTTCCTTCCTATCCCCACTTCTATCCCTCTCCGCTCGTCCTCGCCAGAAGAAGACCAAGATGTCGTTCGAGATCCGTCCCCTCCAAGCGACCACCAACAAGCGCCTTCTCAAGAGCGTCGGCGTCGGCAACAGCTGGCGCCGCCGCGAGGCGTCGGCCCCTTCGGGCGGCGTGGACGCCACGGCCAGCGCCGAGGAGTTGGCCCGCTGGATCTGGCGTCAGGCGGACGCCGTCTGCTTCGACGTCGACTCGACCGTCTGCACGGACGAAGCGATCGACTCGTTGGCAGAGTTCCTCGGTGTGGGCGACCGCGTGGCCGCCTTCACGCGCAAGGCCATGGGCGGCGGCATGTCCTTCCGCGAGGCGCTGAGAGAACGCCTGGGCATCATGAGGCCCACGCTGCAGCAGCTCCAGAGCTACGCCATGCAGAATCCGCCCCTCCTGACGCCCGGCATCAAGGAGCTGGTCAGGACCCTCAAGAGGAGAGGAGTTCAGGTGGGAAATGAGTAGGAGCGGAAAGGGTTAATGGAACTGCGAATGAATAAACGAAATTTGAAGATAGTGTTTCAAAATCTGTAGAATAGTCTCAATAATTAATGTGTGCGCTACGTAAAAGATTATTGATCGAAATAGATAGATACTCATAAATAAATAGGTTTATGGATGCGAGTAGTTGAAATATGCGATTAAATTATAGATGAATGGTCAATTAGACGCAGCAAGTTTATATACTGTATGTTAAGTATGTATGCGAAAGCTAAGTGAGAGAAGCTAAACGTAAAAGAGTACTAGTACCTAGAATATGGGTAAAGAAGCGAATTGGGCTAGAATGACGAACGGTCAAACGGATTACCACAATGTAAAATATTCTGTCGTGGAGTGGGTGTAACAGCATTAATTCACGGAAGAAGAACGCCATTCTCCTCTGCAGGTCCACCTAGTGAGCGGCGGCTTCCAGCAGCTGATCCTGCCGGTGGCCGAGTTGCTGGGTCTCCCGGAGGAGCACGTGCACGCCAACGTGCTGCTGTTCGACCATCGCGGCAGATACGCCGGCTTCGACACCGAGCAGCCGACCAGCGACAGCGGCGGCAAGGCCGTCGTCCTGGCCGCCCTGAAGCGCCAGTTCGGCTACCGTAACCTGGTGATGGTGGGCGACGGGGCGACCGACCTGGAGACCTGGCCCGGCGCCGCCGACTCCTTCGTCGGCTTCGGCGGCAACGTCGTGCGCGAGGCGGTCGAACTGGGCGCCCCCTGGTTCGCCCGGGACTTCGACGAGCTGCGCAAGGAGCTCATTGAGAACTGAGCTGTTGGAGAGTGGGATACTGTACTTGTAGAGTCGCTAGCGACGCCTGTTCCGTCCCGCCGACGAGCGTCAACGTCAAAACCTACGCCTTTCCTGGAGTCGGGAGAGAGTGGAAAAGCTAGGGAGCCTTCTCTATCCTTTGGACCTTCATACGATACCGTAATCTGCCGACGAGTTATAATTATTCGCGCGCGAGTGTACAACTCTTGACGTGCTGCTGCTGCTGCCGCTGCGAGCGACTTTTATACCGTAATAGGTGTGAGGTGATTTCCGTCTTCTCTCTCATGCCGAAGCTTTACCGTCAGTTTTCACTCACTTGCGTGCCCGGCGCACAAAGGTAGTACAACTGAATGGTTCTGCTAACTGCCTACGAATACGATACAGTACCTACTAGGTATATGTGTCCGTTTGCTCTTCGTGAGTGGAAGTTTGCTGCCGGTTGTGGAAGGAAACAACGCTGAATGTACATCGAGGAATCTTCCATCCACGCTTATCCTCGCATCGGCCTCATCCAAAAGTTGATAGCTTCCGCCTGAGGCGCTTGGACACGACTTGTGTGGGACGACCAGCGCTTCTATTGGATCTCGGCTGTCGCTGCTATACATAGGACTTGACACAACTTCAGGCAAGCGCGTACAAAGCGTCCGCGACACAGAAGGAAGGCCGGGGCGCTCGGACGGGCGGTCAAAACGTCGCTTCTCGCCCTTCCTCCTCTTCTCCCCCCCAACGCGACTAGAAGGCGCGGCAAACATTCGTCCCCTGAAAGCGCTCGTTGTGCGCCTGGCAGGCCAGTTAGTCAGTTCGGCCTCTGAGCGTGTGTGTTTGTGTCTGTGGAGTGTCGCCTTCGGCTAGCGCCCCCCCTGTATCATCGTCATCAGAGCTTGCCGCCGGCGCGTTAGGGCGCTCGTTTGGGAACCTATTCGAGCGTTCAATTTCCTTTTCGGGCCGTTTGGGAGATTAGTGACACGCCCGCCTCCGTCCGTCCCTAAATGGGTCTCAGACGAGAGGAATATTCCGGTCAATTTCGCCCCCCAATTCTCTGGTGCCCGACTGAGTGGATGTATGTACAGGGCGTCATTAGGCTAAACATGCAGATTAGACTTAGCTGGTGTGACGGAAGCGACAGCGGAGCTATGTTATCCAGCCAAAATGTCGCGTGTGACGTTCGATACGCTAGCAAGTAGCAAGCTTATTAGTGTTTTTGGTTACAGTACCTCGCAGCTTGCTGTATGTACAAGCTTGACTTTATGAAACTGCCGCCTGACTATACTTTCATGCTACCAGATGTCCGAGAAACGTGATGTGTATCATGGTTGGCGCGGCAGCCCCACACCACAGTATGTTCCATCCAGGCCGCGCGCACCTTTTCCCATCGACACGATGTTTATTTCTCGGGCTGTACTAAACGGAAGTGGATGAAAATTGGCACACTAATGGACTTTATGACAAATAGATTAAATTCCAAATTTGGTGAAAATCGGTACAGTGTAGCAAAAGTTACAGGCGCAAAAAGGATCGCGGCGCGTTTCTTGTCCCACGGGCGGGGGGTGAATTCTTCTCCGTCTCCTCCTTCTTCTCCTTCACGTCACGCTCTAACGTCCATCAATCAGGATCTCGTCCAGGTCGCCTTCCATTCTTCCCACCGATGGTTGCGCGCGTATAACGCCAACCCCCGAAGTGCCCCCGCTTGTTCAGGAGGCCCTGCATAGGTGTCCCAAATTGTCCTGTTCGTTTTGTGCGTGCCTCAAAGTGCCCCCGCTCGTTCAGGAGGCCCTGCATAGGTGTCCCAAAATTGTCCTGTTCGTTTTGTGCGTGCCTCAAAGTGCCCCCGCTCGTTCAGGAGGCCCTGCATAGGTGTCCCCAAAATTGTCCTGTTCGTTTTGTGCGTGCCTCAAAGTGCACCCGCTTGTTCAGGAGGCCCTGCATAGGTGTCCCAAATTGTCCTGTTCGTTTTGTGCGTGCCTCAAAGTGCCCCCGCTCGTTCAGGAGGCCCTGCATAGGTGTCCCAAAATTGTCCTGTTCGTTTTGTGCGTGGCTGAAAGTGCCCCCGCTCGTTCAGGATGCCTTGCATAGGTTTCTCAAAATTGTCCTGTTTACTTTAGTGCGTGCCTGAAAGTGCCCCCGCTCGTTCAGGAGGCCCTGCATAGGTGTCCCAAAATTGTCCTGTTCGTTTTGTGCGTGCCTCAAAGTGTCCCCGCTCGCTCAGGAGGCCCTGCGTAGGTGCCCCAAAACAAACATCGTGACGATGGGAAAAGGTGCGCGCGGCCTTCATGGAACATATTATGGTTTGGCGCTGCCGCGCCAACCATGATTTCATGTAAAATGCCTAAAGGCAGAAAGGGGAATATGTTCCAAGTATGAAGCATGTATAAGTAAGAGTATTAAACGATATTCCTATGGTGTAGCAAATGCTGCGCATTGCGCCGCCCACCAACTCTTTAAAGAAAGAATAGTACGTATTGATTGAAAGAATGCATTTTCGACTAAAATCATCCACACAAACTGCGCAAAGGTCACAACGACACGCTAGGATGTGCCGAATATGTTACCGCGTGTCGTTGTGACCTTTGCGCAGTTTGTGTGGATGATTTTAGTCGAAAATGCAATCTTTCAATCAATACTGGTACTATCCTTTCTTTAACAAATTGGTGGGCGGCGCAAAGCGCCGCATTTGCTACAGCATAGGAATATCGTTTAATACTCTTACTTTTACATGCTTCATACTTGGAACATATTCCCCTTTCTGCCTTTAGGCATTTTACATAAAATACTCTTACTTTTGATTGGCGGAGCCAATCAACCCACGTTACCGATGTAGGCCACCTTGAGACACGACTGTAGAGTTCGTACGAGTTTGACATATTTGGGTAACGAACGGGACGAGCAGGGCAATTTGGTAACACGTGTGCAGGGCCTCCTGAACGAGCGGGGGCACTTTGAGGCACGCACAACACGAGTAGGACAATTTTGCGACACGCATGCCTGCCCTCCTGAACGTTGGGGGGGTGGGTGACTTTGAGGCACGCACAAAACGAACAGGACATTTTTGGGACACGTAAGCAGGGCCTCCTGAACGAGCGGAGGCGCTTTGAGGCACGCACAAACCGAGTAGAACAACTTTGGGACACGTATGCAGGGCCTCCTGAGCGAGCGGGGACACTTTGAGGCACGCACAAAACGAACAGGACAATTTTGGGACACCTATGCAGGGCCTCCTGAACGAGCGGGGGCACTTTGAGGCACGCACAAAATTTAACAGGACAATTTTGGGACACCTATGCAGGGCTTCCTGAACGAGCGGGGGCACTTTGAGGCACGCACAAAACGAACAGGACAATTTTGGGACACCTATGCAGGGCCTCCTGAACGAGCGGGGGCACTTTGAGGCACGCACAAAACGAACAGGACAATTTGGGACACCTATGCAGGGCCTCCTGAACAAGCGGGTGCACTTTGAGGCACGCACAAAACGAACAGGACAATTTTGGGACACCTATGCAGGGCCTCCTGAACGAGCGGGGGCACTTTGAGGCACGCACAAAACGAACAGGACAATTTTGGGACACCTATGCAGGGCCTCCTGAACGAGCGGGGGCACTTTGAGGCACGCACAAAACGAACAGGACAATTTGGGACACCTATGCAGGGCCTCCTGAACAAGCGGGGGCACTTCGGGGGTTGGCGTTATACGCGCGCAACCATCGGTGGGAAGAATGGAAGGCGACCTGGACGAGATCCTGATTGATGGACGTTAGAGCGTGACGTGAAGGAGAAGAAGGAGGAGACGGAGAAGAATTCACCCCCCGCCCGTGGGACAAGAAACGCGCCGCGATCCTTTTTGCGCCTGTAACTTTTGCTACACTGTACCGATTTTCACCAAATTTGGAATTTAATCTATTTGTCATAAAGTCCATTAGTGTGCCAATTTTCATCCACTTCCGTTTAGTACAGCCCGAGAAATAAACATCGTGTCGATGGGAAAAGGTGCGCGCGGCCTGGATGGAACATACTGTGGTTTGGCGCTGCCGCGCCAACCATGATACACATCACGTTTCTCGGACATCTGGTAGCATGAAAGTATAGTCAGGCGGCAGTTTCATAAAGTCAAGCTTGTACATACAGCAAGCTGCGAGGTACTGTAACCAAAAACACTAATAAGCTTGCTACTTGCTAGCGTATCGAACGTCACACGCGACATTTTGGCTGGATAACATAGCTCCGCTGTCGCTTCCGTCACACCAGCTAAGTCTAATCTGCATGTTTAGCCTAATGACGCCCTGTACATACATCCACTCGGTCGGGCACCAGAAAGTATCGCGGGGCGAAATTGACCGGATATTCCTCTCGTCTGAGAATCCCATTTAGGGACGGACGGAGGCGGGCGTGTCACTAATCTCCCAAACGGCCCGAAAAAAGGAAATTGAACGCTCGAAAGGTTCCGAAACGAGCGCCCTAACGCGCCGGCGGCAAGCTCTGATGACGATGATACAGGGGGGGCGCTAGCCGAAGGCGACACTCCACAGACACAAACACACACGCTCAGAGGCCGAACTGACTAACTGGCCTGCCAGGCGCACAACGAGCGCTTTCAGGGGACGAATGTTTGCCGCGCCTTCTAGTCGCGTTGGGGGGAGAAGAGGAGGAAGGGCGAGAAGCGACGTTTTGACCGCCCGTCCGAGCGCCCCGGCCTTCCTTCTGTGTCGCGGACGCTTTGTACGCGCTTCCCTGAAGTTGTGTCAAGTCCTATGTATAGCAGCGACAGCCGAGATCCAATAGAAGCGCTGGTCGTCCCACACAAGTCGTGTCCAAGCGCCTCAGGCGGAAGCTATCAACTTTTGGATGAGGCCGATGCGAGGATAAGCGTGGATGGAAGATTCCTCGATGTACATTCAGCGTTGTTTCCTTCCACAAACGGCAGCAAACTTCCACTCACGAAGAGCAAACGGACACATATACCTAGTAGGTACTGTATCGTATTCGTAGGCAGTTAGCAGAACCATTCAGTTGTACTACCTTTGTGCGCCGGGCACGCAAGTCAGTGAAAAATGTACGTAAAACTCTCGGCATGAGAGAGAAGACGGAAATCACCTCACACCTATTACGTTATAAAGCTCGCTGCAGTGGCAGCAGCAGCACGTCAAGAGTTGTACACTCGCGCGCGAATAAATTATAACTCCTCGGGATTACGGTACCTCGATGTCTTAAGGTCCAAAGGATAAGAAGGCTCCCTGGCTTTTCCAACTTCTCTCCCGACTCCAGGAAAAGGCGTAGGTTTTGACGTTGTAGGCTCGTCGAGGGGACGGAACAGGCGTCGCTCAGCGACTCTACAAGCGCGGTGTCCCACTCTCCAACAGCTCAGTTCTCAATGAGCTCCTTGCGCAGCTCGTCGAAGTCCCGGGCGAACCAGGGGGCGCCCAGTTCGACCGCCTCGCGCATCGATTTTGCCGCCGAAGCCGACGAAGGAGTCGGCGGCGCCGGGCCAGGTCTCCAGGTCGGTCGCCCCGCGTCAGCCACCATCACCAGGTTACGGTAGCCGAACTGGCGCTCCAGGGCGGCCAGGACGACGGCCTTGCCGCCGCTGTCGCTGGTCGGCTGCTCGGTGTCGAAGCGCGAGGATCTGCCGCGATGGTCGAACAGCGGCGCGTTGGCGTGCACGCGCTCCGGTCCGGGAGACCCAGCAGCTCGGCCACCGGCAGGATCAGCTGCTGGAAGCCGCGGCTCCACTCAGTGGACCTGCAGGAGTAAACTGGCGTTCTTCTTCCGTGAATTCACTAATGCTGTTACACCCCACTCCACGACAGAATATTTTACATTGTGGTAATCCGTTTGACCGTCCGTCAAATTTCTAGCCCAATTCGCTTCTTTTACCCATATTTCCTAGGTACTATGTCCTCTTTTGCGTTTTGCCTCTCTCACTTAGCTTTCGCATACAGACAGCACGAACGAAGCAA
>JASAMZ010003826.1:0-11777 GCA_030248115.1 Linhomoeus sp. GSCO2_2
TTCTTGTGCTGTTCTTGGTTCGGTTCATATTGCTCGAATTTGCGAGAGCTCATCGCCCGTATTGCTCCGCTTCACGAGCCCCCCCCCCCCTCCCCCTTCGCAAGAGGGTATTGCTTAGCAATATTGATATCGCACGGGATTTGGTTTTTAGAGCAAGAAAATCCCTCTTTCGAGCAACGCTTTTAAAAAAACGAAAAACTTGTCAAAGTTTTGACAAACATATGACAGAGAACAAAAGAAGGCAGTATGAGCAATCAAGCCGTTTCCTACTTCTGTCCATGGAGCAAAACGAAGTTTATTTTACTTGGCGCGTGTAACACGTAGCGAGCCGTGGAATGACGTGCCGAGGGTCGCTCTAATCGCAACATGAGCAATTCAGAAAGTTCCACAGTAAATCTCAAAATTATTGTTTCTGTGATGCGTGTTTTAGTCGATTACTAAATGTTTGCTGACACATGAAAGAGCCCGCCGAGAGCTTAAAATTGACGTGTCGATTGCCGCTCTACGACGTAACACGAGCAAGTTAGAACCGTTTTTTGCTTTCGCACATTATGGTTACTGTAACTCACGAAATTCAAATTTTTTTCAAGTTTCGTAAATAATCCGTGAGTCGTGAGCTATCCACTGAGCTCGAGATCGTCTCTCTACGATGCAAATTGAGCGAGTTAGAGCGATTTTAGTGTTCGAATTTCGAGAATGGCGTTTCCTGTGGTGCGTGTTTGCGTAATGTTAAAAATTGTTGCTGCCGCATGAAAGAACACGTCGAGAGCTTTCACCTGACGCGTCAATCGCCGCTCTACGACGTAAGACGAGCGAATTAGAGCCGTTTTGCGTTTTCGGACCTTTGGGTTACTGTAACTCGCGAAATTCAAACTTTAGTTGAGACCAATGGGAGAACAAATGATCAATGAGTCGAGAGCTATCCACTGACCTCGAGATTGTCTCTCTACGACGCAAGTTGAGCTAGTTAGAACGATTTTAGCGTCAAAATGTCGAGAATGGCGTTTTCCGAGGTGCGTGTTTGCGTAATTGAAAGAACTTTTGCAGTCGCATGAAAGAACGCGTCGAGAGCTTTCACCTGACGTGTCGATTGCCGCTACGACGTAGAGCAGCGAGCTAGAGCCGTTTTGCGTTTTGACCTTCGGCTTACTGTAGCGCGCGCAATTTCAAACTTTTGAATTTCGAAACCTCTTAGCTGAATGATCAGTGAGTCGAGACCTATCCGTAGAGCCCAAGATCTCCGCTCTACCACTTTCCAACGCCCGAGATCTGAGAGCGTTACGGACGGACGTACGTACGCACGCACGCTGAGCTCTCCTAGGGTGTCGCCCGGCTGAGGCCGGGCGAACAAATCTCTTTAAAAAGCGGAGTAGGTTTTGAGCTTTGAATTTTTACTGAATTTAGCAAGGCCCTTTTGGTTTCGTGCAGCGTCTTTGACTCTCCTCGCGACTACACTTTTTTTGGAGCGGTCTTGCTACGCAACATTGGTATCGCTCGGGTTTAATTCTTTACACCAAGAAAATCATCTTTTCAAACTAAATTTTAAAAAGACACTGGAATCTAGCGCAAAACTACAGGTTAATTGTGAGCACGATTTGATGTTGGCTTGCAGTGAGCTATTCAGCGATGTCAAGACCGCCGCTCTCCAACGCACGAGTGCCAAGATTTAACAAACCAAAACCTGCAGTTTTCATCGCGTTTTGGTTACTGTAGCCCTCTCATTGACCTTTTGAAACTTTTTGTTGTCGGATTCTTGCTCAGGAGGTCGAGCGCTTCATTTTGATATGCGATTCGACTAGGTTCGATGAAGTTTTGACTTTTCGCGTACATTACTTCGGGATACTGTAGCGCGCAATTTTCAAAACTTGTTATTATTTCGACGTCAAAGTTCGCGAGAGTAGTCCGAGGGCTACCCGTCGATGTGTCGACTAAATCCAGCGACGTCAGACCAGCGAGTTATTAAGCCCGAAGCAAGCGTGTCATTTCCAGTTTTCGACGCGTTTTGGTTACTGTAGCTCTCTGTTTAAACTTTTGAAACTTTTTGTTGTCGGATTCGTGCTCAGGAGCTCGAGCGCTTCACTTTGATATGCGATTTGACTAGCTTCGGACAACTTTTGTCTTAAAATGGACCCCACTTTGGGATACTGTAGCGCGCGAGTTTAAAAACTTATTTCAGTTTTGAACACTCAGATGGCGAGAGGAGTCCGCAGGCTACTCGACGATATCTCAAACTCCTTCCTACGACGTCGGACGAGCGAGTTATTAAGCCCGAAGCGAGCGTGACCCACGTACATACGCACGCACGAACGTACGAACGTACGCACGCCGAGCTCTTGATAGGGTTCGCTCGGCTGAGGCCGAGCGAAAAAAAGGCACTGGAATCTAACGCAAAAGTACAGGTTAATTGTGAGAATGATTCATGTTGGCTTGCAGTGAGCTCTTCAGCGATGTCAAGACCGCCGCTCTGCAGACTGCAATGCACGAGTGCCAAGATATAACAAACCAAAATCTGCAGTTTTCATCGCGTTTTGGTTACTGCAGCTTTCTGCTTAAACTTGTGAAACTTTTTGTTGCCGGATTCGTGCTCAGGAGCTCGAGCGCTTCACTTTGATATGCGATTTGACTAGCTTCGGCCAACTTTTGTTTTAAAACGGACCCCACTTTGGGATACTGTAGCGCGCGAGTTTCAAAACTTATTTCAGTTTTGAACACTCAGATGGCGAGAGTAGTCCGAGGGCTACCCGTCGATGTGTCGAACTCAACTCAGCGACGTCTGGCAGGTGAGTTATTAAGCCCGAAGCAAGCGTGTCGTTTCCAGTTTTCGACGCGTTTTGGTTACTGTAGCTCTCTGTTTAAACTTTTGAAACTTTTTGTTGTCGGATTCGTTCTCAGGAGCTCGAGCGCGTCACTTTGATATGCGACTTGTCTAGTTTCGGTCAACTTTTGTCTTAAAATGGACCCCACTTTGGGATCCTGTAGCGCGCGAGTTTGAAAACTTTTTTCGGTTTTGAACACTCAGATGGCGAGAGGAGTCCGCAGGCTACCCGGCGATGTCTCAAACTCCATCCTACGACGTCGGACGAGCGAGTTATTAAGCCCGAAGCGAGCGTGACGCACGCACGCACGCCCGCACGCACGCACGCACGTACGCACGCAAGTACGCACGCCGAGCTCTTGATAGGGTTCGCTCGGCTGAGGCCGAGCGAAATAATTGTATCAGTGCCGCTATTACCGTATTATTATCGGCACTGATATCGGAGTGGGGGGGGGGGGGGGGCGCCTATTGTATGTATTTCAATCTCGCACTACAGCGGACGCGTATTGGAAGGGAGGGCCCTATTGAAGGTGTAATACGGTAGATGCAGTACTGCGGCGTGGAGTGAGTAACATGTAGGTCACTGGTGTGTTAGATTGGCATTTCTCCAAATGCTGAATCCGGGATTGGTGCTTCCAAAAGTCAGAACCTGTTGCTCATCGCTTCTCACGCAGCTGAATCACCACTGCCACCATTCTATGGACACTGAAACTAGTCATCACAGCAAATGCAAGAAGCCGAAGAACCTATCCTCAATTACAGCAGTGCTAAAGAAAATTCCTTTAGAGGGTGTGGTCGCCGTCTTCAACAGTCCGCTGCCAATGGCGGTTGTCAGCCACCCAAAGGAGGCTCTGTACTTGGTGGTGAAGAGCACATAGAAGACGATGCCGCAGGTGCAGTTGGCATCGGAGGCCAGCGACTGGGCCACCTTGGACCAACTGGTCTGTCGGGCAAGCAGGCGGTAGATCCAGGACGTTTCCAGTGGAAAGGCAAAGTGTAGCAGGTAGAAAGAGGCCTGCACCAGGCCGCAGCTGCAGATGACGAGGCAGCAGAGGATGTTGAGGCCCGTGGAGCCCAGGAACAGACCCAGATGACGCTTGACCTGAGCCCTGCGCGCCAACAGGGTCGTCTGAAAAGATGGTATGCAAAAATTGCATCTCAAGCGCTCTCGTAATGACGCAGTGAGAACCCGAGTACCTACTCACGTCTTCCGCAACGATGTAGTGAGAACCCGAGTACCCGGGTACTCTAGTGATGCAGTGAGAACCTTTAGCACTCAGGTTCTCTGCAATTGTTGAGTGGGAAACCAAGTTCCGGCATAGGTTCTCCATGAAGATGCAGTAAGAATCCGAGTTATCCGCAGAACCCGAGTACCTACTCACGTCTTCCGCAACGATGTAGTGAGAACCCGAGTACCCGGGTCCTCATGGAATTAGGGATCTCCCTGTGACATAATCTGTGCACACTTCGTTGAGGGCTTACCTGATCAACTCCAAGCAAGGCTGGCGGCGCGGCCCAAGCCATGTACTTGAAGCGAAAGCGGATGACATAATACAACTGGATGGCAAATAGGCAGAGGACGAAGAATGTGTGTCCACCGTAGGTGATGAAGCTGGCGAGCGCATTTTTGCGCCATTTGGGCCATTGGATGTCGGCCAGGGGCAGCAGAAAGCCAGGGATGCTCAAAATTGCGTAGAAACAGTAGGTGGAAGAGAAGGCGCCAGCCGCTAGATAATAGGGGTGTTGGATGGCCAAAGTGTTGTAGTCGATTTCCATGGTGGACGCCCTCTCCTTGGCCAACAGCAGCAGAGCCATCTGATTGACGGCCAGCAGGGGATGCGTCAGAAGGAAACTGACGAGGCGGTCTGTAGTGAAAACTGGGCGTATTGCGCAGCCTGCCGTCCACACGCTCAGGGCTTTGGCGATCTTGCTGGCGTGGACCAGACTGGCGAGACAGCCCACGAGGTCTGTAACAACCTCGAGGTAGTGTAGCTCTCTAACGGCACCCACTTTGGGCCCATCGCCTCTGAAAGCCCCGTAGATCAATAGAAGGGACACTAGGCCACCTGCGACTCAGGTCGGCGTCGTCAGCCAAGTGTCGATCCAGTACAGCAGTTCCCGCTGCCTAGCATAGAAATTGGAACGATACTGAAGTCGCGTTTCGATGGCGGCGTTCAGTCTTCTCTCCGCCAGAAGCAGCTCGAGGTTGAAGATGGGGCAGTGGAGCGTCGCTCCAGCGCAGACGACCGCCCGCTCCGCCGGCAGCCACTCCGCCAGCCAGAAGTGGCCCCATTTTCTATTGGCGACTCGCCAAAGATGGGCGCGTGCCAGCCTGTGCCGTCGCCATCTCCATTGGGGCCAAGGCGCCAGGCAGTCATCAACGGTCGCCAGATGGATGGTCAAGTTTCGGATGGGAGAATGCTGCTCCGAGGCGTTAACCAGACAAACCCCAGGACGCAGTTGAGCGACATATGGTAGTCGATGCTGAACGAAGAGAGCGAAGTACTGCCAACAAACCATACTGTAGCTTTGTGTAGCAAGACCCAGCTTTATACGGTTGACTTGGTATTCTGATTGACAAATAACAGAGAGTTGCGATCTCTGCGCAGAGAGTGCTTGTAATGTCCGCTCTTAGGCTTAGGATGTGTATGAGAGTGCAGTGGGCGGGAGGAGCGGCTGGATAGTTAATGACGGTTAGTTTGTGGTGGCGGCGGTTACAGTTAGTTTGTTAGACCAATGGGGTGGCTATGGACGGGACGCAAGAAACCCTGTACCGCATTTGATCGAAAGTGAGCCGATGAAAGGATGTGAACGCTTCCGATAGCTCTCCGGTATGATTATCGAGTCCAGTGCCGTTCTTCCACCCGGCCACATAGCTGACTCGCTCCAGTATTCTGAACAGACGTAGCCCATTGGTTCCCTTTCCAAGATTTCGTGACCCGTTTATATAAACGTGAGTGCCCCCCGTTTTGGCCCGTTTATACCTCGTTTATGATCCCGGTTAAATTTTATGATCCCGTTTAAATTTTGGGCTGTCCGAAATGTCCCGTTTATACCACTCACGTTTATACAGGGTCGCCGTTCCACCGTTCCAGTGGTCCAAAATCCCCAAATCCTCTCGATAAACGGGAGCAATGACTGCCAATTGCTCCCGTTTATAGGGGTCCTCCCGTTTATGAAGCCGGTCCAGCGTTCCTGTCCGAACTGCTCCCGTCTATTTTTCGGGCTGTCCGGATGATCCCGTTTATAGGGGCCCCCCTCCAGTAAACGGGATCGCGAATTTTTAAACGGGATCACGAAATGATCCCGTTTATATAAACGGGATCAATTGTGATCCCGATTATACTTCTGCGGGATCAGTTGACTTTTTTCTGGAACGGCACCAAGTGCGGGAACGGGAGCCAATGGATAGTAGGTGCATAACTGCATGTTTGACGTTCCGTTCATTCATTCAACGTCGTAGGTTGCAACATTTGTCCTGTTGCAGAAAGTCTGTCCTGTTGCATGCCAACATCACGGACTGCCTCGCGAACGCGCCGTACAAAGCGGCGCGCAAAAGAAATGCTAGAGAGCGGGCCGATTGTCCTGTTGCAAGATCTGTCCTGTTGCAAGCGAAATAGTCGCTGAAGCGGCTAGAATTGCCTGCGCGAGCATTGTCGTACTATTAGGCTCTGTTGCAATTGCGCATTGCTAGCCTCTCTGTTGTACCGCGCACTGCCGCACCGTTCGCCTTTGCAAGACTCTGCTACAGTGCATTGCCGTACTGTTCAGGCAGTGCCTGCGTTGAACGCAGGCAGCAACAGGCGGCGCTGGCCGCGCAGCGATTGATTGCCGCCGCTGGCGTCCCGCTGGCGTCTAGGCGCGCGCGTGCTGAAGCTTCGCGTGGCGAAGTGCTAGCGAGGCAAGCGCATGCTGAAGCGTCGCGTGGCGAAGTGCTAGGAAGGCAAGCGTACTCGGACGGACGGACGGACGGACAAAACACCTAGCTAGCATAGTAATGTAGATGACTATAGGATACACAAAATGACAGAAAATTTATGCACCGCAGGCAAAAAATTTTTGAATTCAGAGATCAAACACCAAGGAAGTGGAGTGAAAATAGCGCCGCAAACGAAAATTTTTAAATTTATGGCAAAAGATTTACAGAGTCTGCACAAATATGCAATCATGTGCTCAAATTTCTTGGTCGGCATGCGTAGTGGTCCGGATTGGCCTTGCGTAGTCCTCCCAGAATTAAGGGTTGGATGTGCCAACCTTATGCCCATCTATGGTCTTTACGTGTGACGCTCGACGTGAAGTCAGCGAAAGTTTCTGCGGCTATGCCAATGCGGCTGCTATTGTTCACTGTCGTCTTGCTAACAGGAAGCACGGACTGCGCTGGAAGTCGGCACTACAACAGGTTGGCGTCAATCAATCGTGCTAGACAACGACAAATAATGCGACTGATGACGTCGAATGAATGAACGGAACGTCAAACATGCAGTTATGCACCTACTATCCCATTGGCTCCCGTTCCCGCACTTGGTGCCGTTCCAGAAAAAAGTCAACTGATCCCGCAGAAGTATAATCGGGATCACGAATTGATCCCGTTTATATAAACGGGATCATTTCGTGATCCCGTTTAAAAATTCGCGATCCCGTTTACTGGAGGGGGGCCCCTATAAACGGGATCATCCGGACAGCCCGAAAAATAAACGGGAGCAGTTCGGACAGGAACGCTGGACCGGCTTCATAAACGGGAGGACCCCTATAAACGGGAGCAATTGGCAGTCATTGCTCCCGTTTATCGAGAGGATTTGGGGATTTTGGACCACTGGAACGGTGGAACGGCGACCCTGTATAAACGTGAGTGGTATAAACGGGACATTTCGGACAGCCCAAAATTTAAACGGGATCATAAAATTTAACCGGGATCATAAACGAGGTATAAACGGGCCAAAACGGGGGGCACTCACGTTTATATAAACGGGTCACGAAATCTTGGAAAGGGAACCAATGGGCTACGTCTGTTCAGAATACTGGAGCGAGTCAGCTATGTGGCCGGGTGGAAGAACGGCACTGGACTCGATAATCATACCGGAGAGCTATCGGAAGCGTTCACATCCTTTCATCGGCTCACTTTCGATCAAATGCGGTACAGGGTTTCTTGCGTCCCGTCCATAGCCACCCCATTGGTCTAACAAACTAACTGTAACCGCCGCCACCACAAACTAACCGTCATTAACTATCCAGCCACTCCTCCCGCCCACTACACTCTCATACACATCCTAAGCCTAAGAGCGGCCAATACAAGCACTCTCTGCGCAGAGATCGCAACTCTCTGTTATTTGTCACTCAGAATACCAAGTCAACCGTTTAAAGCTGGGTCTTGCTACACAAAGCTACAGTATGGTTTGTTGGCAGTACTTCGCTCTCTTCGTTCAGCATCGACTACCATATGTCGCTCAACTGCGTCCTGGGGTCTTGTCTGGTTAACGCCTCGGAGCAGCATTCTCCCATCCGAAACTTGACCATCCGAAACCTGACCATCCATCGACACTGCCGGCGCCATGGCCCCAGAGAGGCACAAGGCAGGCGGGGGGGGGGGGACGGAACCCCCCTTGGCGACCGTCTTGATGACTAACCCCCCCCCCCCCCCCCCGCCTGGCGCCTTGGCCCCAATGGACCCCCCCCCCCCCCCCCCCCCCCCGATGGCGACGGCACAGGCTGGCACGCGCCCATCTTTGGCGAGTCGCCAATAGAAAATGGGGCCACTTCTGGCTGGCGGAGTGGCTGCCGGCGGAGCGGGCGGTCGTCTGCGGTGGAGCGACGCTCCACTGCCCCATCTTCAACATCGAGCTGCTTCTGGCGGAGAGAAGACTGAACGCCGCCGTCGAAAGGCGACTTCAGTATCGTTCCAAGCCCTATGCTAGGCAGCGGGAACTGCTGTACTGGATCGACACTTGGCTGACGACGCCGACCGGAGTCGCAGGTGGTCTCGTGTCCCTTCTGTTGATCTATGGGGCTTTCCGAGGCGATGGGCCCAAAGTGGGTGCCGTCAGGGAACTGCACTACCTCGAGGTTGTTACAGACCTCGTGGGCTGTCTCGCCAGTCTGGTCCACGCCAGCAAGATCGCCAAAGCCCTGAGCGTGTGGACGGCAGGCTGCGCAATACGCCCAGTTTTCACTACAGACCGCCTCGTCAGTTTCCTTCTGACGCATCCCTTGCTGGCCGTCAATCAGATGGCTCTGCTGCTGTTGGCCAAGGAGAGGGCAGCCACCATGGAAATCGACTACAACACTTTGGCCATCCAACGTCCCTATTGCCTAGCGGCTGGCGCCTTCTCTTCCACCTACTGTTTCTACGCAATTTTGAGCGTCCCTGGCTTTCTGCTGCCCCTGGCCGACATCCAATGGCCCAAATGGCGCAAGAATGCGCTCGCCAGCTTCATCACCTACGGTGGACACACATTCTTCGTCCTCTCCCTATTTGCCATCCAGTTGTATTATGTCATCCGCTTTCGCTTCAAGTACATGGCTTGGGCCGCGCCGCCAGCCTTGCTTGGAGTTGATCAGGTAAGCGCTCAACGAAGTGTGCACAGATTATGTCACAGGGAGATCCCTAATTCCATGAGGACCCGGGTACTCGGGTTCTCACTACATCGTTGCGGAAGACGTGAGTAGGTACTCGGGTTCTGCGGAGAACTCGGATACTTACTGCATCGGTTTCCCACTCAACAATTGCAGAGAACCTGAGTGCTAAAGGTTCTCACTGCATCATTAGAGTACCCAGGTACTCGGGTTCTCACTACATCATTGCGGAAGACGTGAGTAGGTACTCGGGTTCTCACTGCGTCATTACGAGAGCGCTTGAGATGCAATTGTTGCATACCATCTTTTCAGGAGACGCTGCTGGCGCGCAGGGCTCAGGTCAAGCGTCATCTGGGCCTGTTCCTAGGCTCCACGGGCCTCAACATCCTCTGCTGCCTCGTCATCTGCAGCTGCGGCCTGGTGCAGGCCTCTTTCTACCTGCTACACTTTGCCTTCCCACTGGAAACGTCCTGGGTCTACCGCTTGCTTGCCCAACAGACCAGTTGGTCCAAGGTGGCCCAATCGTTGGCCTCTGATGCCAACTGCACCTGCGGCATCATCTTCTATGTGCTCTTCACCACCAAGTACAGAGCCTCCTTTGGGTGGCTGACAACCGCCATTGGCAGCGGACTGTTGAAGACGGCGACCACACTCTCTAAAGGAATCTTCTTTAGCACTGCTGTAATTGAGGATAGGTTCTTGGGCTTCTTGCATTTGCTGTGATGACTAGTTTCAGTGTACATAGAATGGTGGCAGTGGTGATTCAGCTGCGTGAGAAGCGATGAGCAACAGGTTCTGACTTTTGGAAACACCAATCCCGGATTCCGCATTTTGAGAAATGCCAATCTAACACACCAGTAAGCTACATGTTACTCACTCCACACCGCAGTACTGCATCTACCGTATTACACCTCCAATAGGGCCCTCTCTTTCGTTGTAGTGCGAGATTGAAATACATACAATAGGCGCCCCCCCCCCCCCTCCCCCCCCTCCGATATCAGTGCCGTGCCGATAATAATATGGTAATAGTGGCACTGATACAATTGTACGGTACATGCCCTGAGATTGAGCGGCCAGAGCTCTTTGATTGCTAGTCGTTGCTTGTGATTGTTCGACATTTGTTTGGAATAATTTGCGACATACTGTAGAAGTCTGGGCAAAGGGTGTCACGACGAAATGTAGTCGTGTACGCACATGGTGCGTCTTATTACGGGCCGCCATTTCCCGTCATATCCTAATTGCGGACAAGCTTTCTCCAGGCTACCGTACGCGCTGTGTTTCGAGATCCATTAGGCGGCTAATTTGATTGGGGATGAGAATAGCGAACAATGGCCTAATCGACCTCCCGGCGTTGCTCAAAAGCTGGCACCGAGAATGCACCTGAAGTGCCGAGGCTGAGCGATGGCGATATCACTGAAAGACGCTCGGTATACGATAGCCCCAGTACTTTATTCGCACGCGCTGTCAGTGGCGAATTTCCTAAAACATTCAAATGTGCGCAAACGAGCAAAGTGGGTGGTTTGGAAGTTCTAAACTTTCCGTAAGATTTCATACTTCCATGCGCCGCCGGCGAACTTTTACTGCATTTCTCAGAAATGAGCTAAGCTACCTAGGACTTTTGGTCGGGGGTCCGATAGCACAGAAACAGACCACGCGCACGAAATAATTTGCAGAGACAATGGCCCTGTGTGCTGGTCACGCAATATAGGCAGTCTTCGCGCATCGCGTCAACTTGAAGAGAAGAGAACTATGTGTGATTTCTGCTAGGGGAAATAGTGCAAAGTGGTCAGTAATTTAGTAGAAATATATCTTGAAAACTATAGTGGAAATAATGTTCTCAGATAGTATGCGGATTCTTTGGTTGCTCGCCGCTTTTCCGCTCTCCTGCCGCTTGACGGACGAAGATGTCCTCTCTTTGCCAAATGACGACCTGACAAGGGACGAACGACAGCAGTGAGTGCTCGTCGTCGTCGTCGTCGTCGTCGTCGTCGTCGTCGTCGTCGTCGTCGTCGTCGTCGTCGTCGTTGTTGTTGTTGTTGTTGTTGTTGTTGTTGTTGTTGTTGTTGTTGTTGTTGTTGTTGTTGTTGTTGTTGTTGTTGTTGTTGTTGTTGTTGTTGTTGTTGTTGTTGTTGTTGTTGTTGTTGTTGTTGTTGTTGTTGTTGTTGTTGTTGTTGTTGTTGTTGTTGTTGTTGTTGTTGTTGTTGTTGTTGTTGTTGTTGTTGTTGTTGTTGTTGTTGTTGTTGTTGTTGTTGTTGTTGTTGTTGTTGTTGTTGTTGTTGTTGTTGTTGTTGTTGTTGTTGTTGTTGTTGTTGTTGTTGTTGTTGTTGTTGTTGTTGTTGTTGTTGTTGTTGTTGTTGTTGTTAGCAGATGTAACTGAACGAAGAGCAACATA